>BLKR01004699.1:0-100125 GCA_011170035.1 Teleogryllus occipitalis
AACGCAGATACAACGTTAAGTGTTAAATCACCTACAATAAATAATTAGAAAATTATTATATTCTTTACAAAAAACAAATAACTATATAAAAACCCTCAGAATCAATAAGCTATATAATATTCTAGCAAACAATATACTGTTGCTTATATAAGCGAATATTAGAATATTTTACTATAATATTAGTGTATCATGCTAATTAAAAATTCAGAAAAGTTAGTTTTATGTTTCAAAGGTAATTAAAACTCTGAAGCAGTGCTAAAGTTTTCACATTTTATGACTGTAAAAAGCCCAATTATTCTGCAAATTAACCTGAATTCTTTCGTTTGTAGATATCTTTTTTATTACGCATTAATTGATTCGTTCATTTATGTTCTTATGACATTTTCAGCACTGTGTGGCTGGACAGGAAGAAAACGAGGAAAGAAAGTTAATTTAAAAAGGGATGAAAAAATTAATTATTTTCGCCGCCCATTGAACTGTAGAAACAGCCGAAAACCTTTCGAGTTCATTTCAAACCAACCAATTTTTTGAACTTCCGGGTTGTCAGCGCTGGCCAAAATTGTCGCAGGCAGAGGCCGTCGAATGGGCCTTGGTTTCCTCGAAACCAACCGCCACCGCCACCGCCACCGCCGCCGCGTGCGCAGCTTCTAATCGAGTCAGCCGAGAACCCCTCGATCTTTACGGCCTTTTGAGTGTCCCCGTAAAACGTTAATGGCGCCCTTGCTCGCTCCGTTTCAACATGACAATGCGCGTATTTCACGGTGCCTCAAGACGCCGCCGTTGCTCCCGCCGCCGCTGCCACTGCCACTGCTACTGGTCCGTCCACTGCCACTGCCTCCGCCACTGCTATTGCTTCTTTCGTTGCAATTTGGGCCACCGTAGTGGTTACAGTATCTCTTCACCGTAATGTCGCTGCCACTGCTACTGCCACTGCTACTGGCCCAGCCACTGCCCCTGCCACTGCTAGTCCACGAGGCGAGCGGCCAGCTCGCCTTGCTCACCCTTCAAACGGGCCCCGGCGTCGGACCAGTCCTTCTGGGTGGCGAGCCTCCTGCTCGAGTGGAACTACCGTCGCCGTTGAAGTCGCTCTCCGTTCCACTGTCGGTGCACTACGCCCTTACGGGCCACCGCTCGGCGCTGGGTCCCACGTGTGGCGTTGGCTGTTTCCAGCCACGTCTCGCCACAAGCACCCTGCTTCACTGCGACCTTCCGACTACCCGCTCAACGGCCCGGCTGCTGACTGTTGACTCTCGGACTGACTCCTGGTTGGCTCCCGGTTGGCTCCCGGTTGGCTCCCGGTTGGCTCCCGGTTGGCTCCCGGTTGGCTCCCGGTTGGCTCCCGGTTGGCTCCCGGTTGGCTCCCGGTTGGCTCCCGGTTGCCTCCCGGTTGCCTCCCGGTTGCCTCCCGGTTGCCTCCCGGTTGCCTCCCGGTTGCCTCCCGGTTGGCTCCCGGTTGGCTCCCGGTTGGCTCCCGGTTGGCTCCCGGTTGGCTCCCGGTTGGCTCCCGGTTGGCTCCCGGTTGGCTCCCGGTTGGCTCCCGGTTGACTCCCTGTTGACTCCCTGTTGACTCCCGGTTGGCTCCCGGTTGGCTCCCGGTTGGCTCCCGGTTGGCTCCCGGTTGACTCCCTGTTGACTCCCTGTTGACTCCCGGTTGGCTCCCGGTTGGCTCCCGGTTGGCTCCCGGTTGACTCCCGGTTGACTCCCTGTTGACTCCCGGTTGACTCCCGGTTGACTCCCGGTTGACCCCTGGTTGACTCCTGGTTGACTCCTGGCTGACTTCTGGTTGACTTCTGGTTGACTCCTGGTTGACTCCTGGTTGACTCCTGGTTGACTCCTGGTTGACTCCTGGTTGACTACCCGTTGTGGCGCTTGCGGGCCCGAATATATTCGCGGCGCCGCCTCTGGAGCAGACTCGCTCTCCGCCTGCGGGGCCGGTGGCGCGTGTCCCGCTCGCGCCGCTGACGCTGGCGGTGCTCCATAGAGCGCGCACTGCCGGGTGTTTGCGCGCCAAATCAATGTGGCGCGCCATTACAAAACCATACATACAATTTTCACGAAATTTCACGCTTGTTCACTGATCTAGGTAAGTTGCGGCCCCCTTGAATTTGAAATGGAAATTTTAATTTTTGGGGAGTAATTTACATGAGTGACTGCGATTATTTTCTTTAAATCTCTTGCTCGAATATGTGAAAGTGCGCTTATAAAAGTAGGATATGTCTGATTATCGACGAAAACGTTTCTTTGGAAAACGTTCTGTAAAAACGAATCATTTACACCACTACCTTACTCTGGTTTCAGAGATGTAGCTCCGAGGGACAGGAGTCCAACTACCTGGGCTTGGACTCTGCCTTGACGGATATTTTTGCGGGTTGGTAACACCCTTGCGGGTCCAACGAGTATTTTAATAGTACGAAACGGTTACAAATAATAGGAGAAAGAATTTTCTGATGTAGCATCACTAATTTTTTATTATGCATCCAGGAAGCAATTATCCTCTCAATAAAAGAGTGATTGTCAAAGCTTTAAAAGTTCACCTTCAATTTATTCACTTTATTTCATATTACCTATTCCGTTAATAACTGTGGCAAACGATTTAAGTTTTTCCGCCAATGCATGTTTTTATTACCGGTTCTGACCTTTCCTTGTCCTCGCCTCTCATCCAATTGTTGGCTACAGTTTGCTACGGCAAACCGTCCCTAACCTGTGGGTCTTCAAACTACGTAAAGAAGTCAGAAAACTACGTAAAGAAGTGTTTCAGCAAATGAAGATAACTCGTTAACGGACCTGACTCCAAAATCTTGTTTAAACAACGTCATTAGTCCCATTGGCAATAAATGTTTGGCAACATTATCTGGCAATTATTAAACTTTTACTGGGCCTTTGATGGGGTTTTCGACCACATATCTGTGCTATTTCATCATTAGCTTTACTTTTAAAAATTTGGTACAGAAACAAACTAAATGTAGAAAGTGACTCAGAACTTAAAGTGTCACGTTTTATTCTAGACATCGATTCTCTCGTGCAAGGTAATCAATGTCGAAAAAAACATTGAGTTTTTTATTATTGGTTTTTGAGTTCTTACATCGTGGCATCTAAGAAAGGAAAATACAGATATTTATTTACATACAATATATTTTTGATCTTTTCACAGTATATTTTTTATATATATATATATATATATATATATATATATATATATATATATATATGTAACTTGTATATTTAGTTATTAGACCCCGAAATATTTTTGACACCAGTGGTTCGCACAACAAAGAAGGTTGGGAACCGCTTCGTTGTGGTCCGTCACTTCTCTCATCTATAACAAATCACCACTGTCCCTTATTTTTCTTGGCTTCCTTTAGTCACTTTACATTCGTATGGATGACATATCAATAAAACTGAATTTCAATATAATATTGTTTTCATCGACGCGCTCACTCGCCCGGTAGATCCTCGGCTGGTGAAAAGTAATATTCGAATGTGACTTAAAGACTTTATCAATCATATTATAATGATAGATTATCCCTTTATGTAATTATAATATAAATATAATAATAATAATAATAATAATAATAATAATAATAATAATAATAATAATAATAATAATAATAATAATAATAATAATAATAATAATAAAATAAATATAATTATAGAACACGCTAAGGAAGGATGAGATATTATTCCTTTTTATAATTATTTGTGGACACAAAATCCTGTAAGAGTTTTACTGCTGTATGGGGAATTGCCCCCATGGGCGTATAAGAGAGATTTAAGACGAAAAGCCTTCCCAGATTATGGTATGTTTGGATTATCAAGCGCAGATGCAAACCTTCAAACGTATTACACCGCAACACACTTCATAATCGTACATAACTAGGAAACGATGCGTTCTAGTGCCCTTAAACCAGTTTTTGTGTTCCAAGGGGAACGTTATGTTTCTATACCGTTGTCTACAAAATGAAATCGTTTTGGACGTTCTATTACCTTTTTATGGTTCCGTCACTCCTTAACACAGATTGCCATAAATGCTACAACTTGGGTGCCAGAGTAGTTTCATGATTTGGATTGCTAGAAACGTTGAGTATTTTCACTTTTGAAACAACAATTTAAAAAATTATGTTTTTTAAAGATTGCAATTGTTTGCGAAACATTTTTGAGTATTTTATCTTCGGGAATGTTTCGTTCTTCTGGGCACTATTAGCTGTTCTGAAATTCGCATTTCATTTGCAAGGGTAGGCACTGCACTATACTCCGCCATGTGGTTTATAAAATAATTTCGTGATAAATATGAGGAAACAATTGAGAGAACATTAAAAAGAACATTTGGGAGAACATTTGGGGGAATATTTGGGAACATTTGATGGTATTAACATTTGAAGGAACATGTGAACATGAAAAGGAGCATGCGAGGAAACGTCTAGAGGGTCTACGGGTCATGACGGGTCTACAACACTTCAATCCACAATTAATGTCCTAATCTGAAGTTCAGATTCAGTATGAAACTATATTCACTTTCAAAACAATAATTTACAACGTGTGAAATGTTTGCACGATCCCTTTCAAAAAAATTGCAATCTATAAGAAACACGAGTCCAGGCAACTTATATTTAAACAGATTTAAAAAACCTTGTCTTTCAAACCTTTCAAAGTAGTTATATGGTGTTTAATATTCGCACTTATTTGTGAGAAACATCTTTTAAAATTTTCGTTTTGAAAACTAACTACACACTTTTTTTTCTCGTTTCAAGGCCTAAAATAATTTCCAATGACACGAGTGGTAAATATTTACTAATTTCTCCTGCTTCCTACGGCTAATGTGATTAGAAAGGCCTCCGTATATGAAACTGGATTCATCCAGCTACAGCAGCTTTGCTCCAGGTGCAAGTGCCCTTGGACACCTAAAGCACAAATGCGCGCTGTGCTCTCTGCCTGCGTTATCAGTGCGTCTCCTTTTACAGCCTCTTGCGTTACCGTCTCGAAAACTGCTCTTCATAACAAAGCTTCCAATGATAAGATGTGCGCACCTACCACGCAGACTAACACAATTAATGAATGTACAGGTACGCAGTGCAAACGCACGAAGAAACAGACAGATGCCTCGTGCTCTTAGCAAAACTATAGACGTGATATGCATCTAGCTGTGTGTTAGCTACTTAATATAGCTTCAGAAGATCTACTGCAAAATATGAGTGACTAAAAATGGATCATTCATTAATTACATCCCATTATTATAATATGAAAAAAAATATGAAACTTTACTCTTGGATTTCAACAATATTTTTTCACAAATGAATACATTATTAAATCTAAATATTAGGGGTTTCGTTTTTAAAACCGTTTAAAAACGGTACCCAGTTATCAGAATTTGCCTTTTTGCACATTTTGTAAATGTGGAGAGAACATACCCGCTCCTATCATATTGCGAGTGGGTGGGAAATGACTTTTGTTTCTACAGTAAAAACATCGCGGATTGAACTGTTTTTGAGAGAAAATGTCTCATATTTCATATATAATAATCATGCAAGTGCTCTTGAAGAAAAAAATATCGTCGTATTTTGATGCGAGTAGTTACGCTGATCTACTGTCGCATGCGCTGTCTTCTCGAGGTGGTAATCTCAACTCAAAGTTCTAACAAAAAATCGGCTTTAATAGAGTTTATTGGCGAGATAGCTGAAATAGTATGATGGGCGATCGGTGGACGTATTGATGACCAAATCTAAAAAAATGGTCCAATTACAAATTTAATTTTTGCTTTGTTCGAATTTTTCGATATCCTATTACGAAGTATAATGTTCGCAGTGATCATTTTTTCTAATCTTCGTGACAAACATCGTAAACAAAATGAATCTCAGTTAAACTTCAAAGTAGTAAATCAAAAGATTTAATAATTAATAAATTAATAATAAAGATTTAATATTTAGGAATAAGTAGGAAAACCTACTTATTCCTAAATATTTGTTTAAGATGTGTACGTTTGTACACCATAGTAATAGCACTCTACAACCACAGACATATATACGTTTATATTATATTATGTTTATATTATTACGTTTATATTATGAGAACGCAATCAAGATATTCTATATTAAATTATTTTATTTAAAACCTGTGAAAGTCCAATTTGGGATAACCTAGGATACGATGAAGAATTCAATTTCCTTATAGTTGAAGCAGGTGTTATTAGCTAATCCATAAAAAATAAAAATGAATTCAATATTAAAATGTTGCAGCAAAATTGGAATAAATAGTTTTAAGAGGATAGTAATAAGTCAATAAATATTCTGAAATATCTACCATGTGAAGGTGTGTAGAATGTAATATTAAGATTGAAATGCCATTGATACACATATAAACATTTGACGGACAAACACGTTTTATATTACATAAACGCTCGAAAATAATTGACCGTCTATTGATGCGCAAAACATGTCTTCGTAAACATACTACAGGCATACACACGTATGAGGTACAACGCGTATGAGGTTCAAACTAAGGAACATGTAAAATGTTCACTGAAACCCACTTTACCGAACATTTTTATCAGGTCCGATAGTGTGCAGTTACGTATTTACATTGCAGATCGCGTTCAGTACATTTTCTAAAACAAATTTGATGAAATTCGGTAAACAAAGTTGATGGATGGCTAGTTAATCTGCGTAGTAGAGTAGGCAAACATTTGCAGTGAATGAGAGCAGGGGTGGAATAATATACTCATGCGCTAAGGAAGACCTCGCTCCTGTGCAATAATCCACGGAACTGATTCTGTGTTTTTTTAAATGACTCTTTTGACTGATTGATTTTTTCGTGTTTCCGGGCACGTCAACTGCTTCGATCATTAGTCCCGTGAGTGTAGTGCATGTTTTTTCTCGGGAGATGGTGGTGATCTTCCCCCGCTGGATGGCGAGATCCGGCGCCGACCTACCGTTGGCTAGTGGGGTTTCCCCCTAACCAGGACTCTCCCACCAGCGGGGCACCGCCCCAGTCGGGCAAAGCTCTAAGCTCCCGACCGGTCTCCCGGAATATGTGTTAGTGTAGTACATGTTAGTGTAACAGTGTGTGTGTGTGTGTGTGTGTGTATGTGTGTGTAAGGGGAGAGGATAGGACAAGGAAGAGGAAGGACAGATCGCGCGTGGTCCGTGGCCCGTTTCGTAGGGTACTGCTCCGGCATTCGCCTGGTGTTGATCGGAGAAACCACGGAAAACTGCCGATCAGAGCAGCCGGCCGCTAGAATACTCCTCCAGACAGCGACTGAATTCGACCTAGCTGAAAAACTAATGTCGAAAATCCTGCCACCGTCGGGACTCGAACCCGGTGGTGCCCCGCTGTTGGGAGAGTCCTGGTTAGGGGGAGACCCCGCTAGTCGACGGTAGGTCACCGCCATCTCCCGAAAAAAGCATGCACTACACTTACGGGACTAATGACCAAATCCGTTGACGCGCCCGGGAACACGAAAAAATCAATCAATCAATCACTACCGCCGAAACTCGAACTCCAGGACTTCCCGGACAACAACACTGCCAAAGAGCATGGTGTTGCCGCTCAGCCGTTGTACCGGCTGTTTGGGGAGTGCGGTGCCAGACAGGGAACTTCTCGCGACAACGTTGGCGTCTGCAGAACGCACGCGCGCACGCGTGTTGGCGGGCGCTCAAGAGCGCGCCGTCGGAGACAGGGCGGCGTCGCAGCGGCGGCTAAGCGCCAGGGGGGAGGGGAGGGGAAGGGCGGGCGGATGGAGAGGGAGAAAGGAAGGAGGCTCTTGAGGTCATAATTTAGGCCCAAGAGCACACACACTCTGCCGCGAGCCGCTATCGCAGGGCAAACAGGGCGGCCGGCGTCGCCATGACGTAGGCACGCGGAGCGCCTGCCCCGCCCCCCTGCAACAGTGCGCTCCGTCCCTTGAAACACGCTCCACTTCGCCACGCACCCTCTCCGCACCCTCTCCGCTCCGCCCCGCCCCGCCCCGCCCCGCCCCGCCCCGCCCCGCCCCGCCCCGCTGCGCTCTGCAACAGTCTTCCCCGTCCCATCTCACCCCTCCACCCCGCACCACGCCGCCCCGCACCCGCTCCGCCCCGCCCCGCTCTGCAACAGTCCTCCCCGTCCCACCTCACCCCTCCAACCAGCACTATTCCACCCCGCATCCTCCCCCGCCCCGCCCTGCCCAGCCCCAGTCCTCCCCGGCCCGTCTTTCCCGTCCACCCCGCACCACTCCGCCCCGCACCAGCCCCGTACGCGCCTCACCCCGTCCCACCCTGCATCAGTCCTCCCCCTCCTCACCCCTCCAACCAGCACCACTCCGCCCCGCATTCTCCCCCGGCCCGACCCTCCCCGTCCCACCCGGATCGCTTAATCCGCCCGGCGCGGCGCGGCCCGGCCGAAAGGCGGATTATCGCTTGTCGCGGGCAGAATGCCGCGGCGCACGGCCGCCCAAGATGAAATGAGATGTTGAGTCGCCTGCGCTTTACTCCCTGGGAGGAGAGTGAAACCACGCAACGTGAAGCATTGCGGCGAGAGGAATTTCGTCCTCCGAGAGGACGTAAAACAAAATTGGGCGATACGGAATCTTACTGCGATCGTTGTATCAACAGAAATTTAGTTTGTCGACATACAGCATGTTTCTACCCACTTACATGAAATGACATGCCATCAGTAGGGAAAGGATTTTTATACACCAAAAATTCTTGAAATATGTTTTTAAAAATATACATTTATGACCTAGCAATTCTGAAATATATACTTTAATATGCAGTTAAAATTAAAAATATTTCATTTCCTGAATAAACCTAGAAAAGAAAAAAAAACGAACTGTGTCAAAATCTTTCTTATCAATGAACGCTCACAAATAAATAGATTCTATGTAAACATGAAATATTTGACAGATAATCTATTTTAACGAAATATGCAAAATATGCTCCCATAATTACAGGTATATGCACCAACAGGAAAAAATGGCCAAATATGCACTAACATATTAATCTACATAGCATCCAATTCTAACCAAATGTCAAGAAATATCACTTGGCTATGCCCTGAAGCAACGGAAAAATTATGCAAAATCATAGAAATCCGCTCCCTAGTCATTAACCATGGTCGTTGGATAATGATGAAGGTAATTGACATAGAGCTACATCATCGTTCAATGCAAGTGACTGAATGAATAAATACAGGGTGAGAATGATACAATAAATTAGTAGTGGAATTATAAAACGTTTCGAGGCATTTCACCCAAGGAACTCTCACACTTTATGATGAATTCATTTTATTTATCTTAGATCCCACACGAGTTGTACGAAGTTTGTGGCCACAGCTATTGCATGTAGCAGTTTCATGTATCGTGATAATTAGCGTGATTCATTTTGACACTTAAATGTCTTCCTTTCGGATTGCAGATGTGTTAAGAAAATGAAATTAACTAATGCAAAAATAATTAATAAGAGTGTTTTACGCATAATAATAATAATAATAATAATAATAATAATAATAATAATAATAATAATAATAATAATAATAATAATAATAATAATAATAATAATCCAAAGCAGAGAGCGACCCAACAGTCAATGCTCTAGAGATGCTCGAGGGACGGATGTACTTGAGGTCTTGAATGGACTGGCAGTGAAGTGACGGAATGAATAGCACCAGACCTCCAAGGTGCTCAAACAAGAGTGAGCAACCAAGACCTCGAAGGGTCCCTGATAAAGTTCCACAACTAATTGATCTTGGCACTCAGAGGAGGTGATAGCGCCAAGTGCCACTATCCGCTTACTTTTACTTCCATGGTGAGGGCGGCGTTTTCGTGATAGACTAAAAGAACCCTAGTGACACCCACAGGGACATACATTAAAAGGCAGAATCTCTAGAAGGTATTAACCCTTGTTCATGAAACAAGATAACGAAAGAACACCACTTAAAATATGATATTTTAAATTAAACACTTAATCAGGATTCACAATTACTAAGTCTAAAAATGAAGCTCTGAATTTTCTTAACAGGGTCAATTTCAGGCCGATAATTTTCATGAAAAGAACAGTTGAAAAATAAGTCTTTTAGACAGTCCTCAGTAAAATCTATTCTTTCAAGGCATGCATAATGTTCTAAAAGTTACATTTTTAGCAATAGCCCCAAAAGTGAGTCGATACTCAAGTGTTCAGATAAATCTGTGAATACAACAAAGAAAACGAAACACTTTCGTGTGACCGCGTCTGCTGCCTTAATGTATAATTAATATTTAAATAAAAATAAAATGAATTTCAGAAAAGATGTTTAAAAATTGTGTATGACGCACGTGGTAAGTGACTTTCTATTAAGAAACAATTCCCTTTACAATTTTTAGGCAGCAGAAATTTTTCTAATTATATAATTTCATAACAAGAAAAAATTAATCGTAACGTTTTCCATTCGTTGCAATGAAACCCACCTTAGTGCAAGACAAATACGTTACCGCTCCGCAACAGTGCTGCCCCACACGCGTGAAGGGCAGTCACGAATTAAACAAATTCTGGAACTGAGTGAGTGCGTGTGCGCTACGCAGTGAGATTATAGATAGCTGTTCTTGGTCTGTCACACTTATGGAACTCGAAAAATAGTAATTTTGAATTATGATCGTTGTTATAATTTTTATTATAATAATAATAATAATAATTTATTATTATTATGATTTAACAGAACGTATGAAGTTCTGTTATCAGACCCAGAGACTTGACACATGTTCCTCTATGTATGTCGACGCGCTAAATACGAATCTGAAGCCAGAATTCCGCCACAACCCTCCATTTTTTATTACGAAAACCCACATTGAAATCGTATTTTTGTTTTCCAGGGTTGTTGTCAAACCAGAAGACTTGAAACATGTTTCTCTATGTAAATCGACGCACTGGATTCGAATCAGAGCCCAGAATTGCGCCACCACCCACTATTTTTTTAGTCGCGAAAAACTACCCTGAAAGTATATTTGTTTGCTTTGGGGTTTCTTGACAGATCGGAAGACTTGACATGTTTTCCTACGTACGTCGACGCGCTAAATATGAATCTGAAGTCAGAATTGGGTCACCACCCTCCAGTTCTTTTAAATAGCGAAACAAACACCGCTAATTTGTAGATTGTAAATTTAACTGTTTTTTTATGATTCAAAAACTGGAGAGTCGTGGTGCAATTCTGGCTTCAGATTCGGATTTAGCGCGTCGACATACATAGAGGAACATGTGCCAAGTCTTTTGGTCCGACAACAAGCCCTGAAAACAAAAATATAATTTCACGATTTCTTTTTTTTAATCGAAGGTGGTGGCGCAATTCTAGATTCAGAATCAGCTATACAAACAAATACAATTTTACTGTGTTTTTTCGCGATTTAAAAAGAAATGGAGGGTGGTGGCGAAATTCTCGCTTCAGATTAGGATTCAGTGCGTCGAAATACATAGAGAAACATGTGTCATGTTTTCGGGTGTGACAACTTTTTTGTTTTTGTGTACCTGTGTTATCCTTTTCATTTTGTAAATAAATATATAAAGAAAAGGATGGTAAGTGATGTGTCAATTAATAAAAAATATTTAGAATTTATTGTAATTAACAGATATTGTAATCCATAGCATGTGACAAACTGTCACAAATATAACCTAATTTGAAATATTAACGTACAAACTTACTGATTTTTAAATTAATATCTTTTAAGAATGAACAGAAGATATATATTATTACTGGTATTTAGTGACTCGTCGGGGAAGATTAGCCATTTTTAAAATTACCTAATAGTTGTAAAAAGAAAATTTTGAAAACTTTTAGATAATTTTAATAATTTCATATGGATCAGTATTGAACTTCTTTTCTCATATAATTTATTACATTATTTTCAATCGACGCGTTTATTAATGAAACCCAATCACAGTTTTCCAACATTAATCATAAAAGAATAGAAATATATTCTCTATCATAATTACGAGAAAACAGTCAGATAACGGGTGAAGATATTAAAAGATAGGATCCGGCACCTAAAAAGTGGAAGCAGCACATTTTTCCGTCTGCTCGAAAGCAGAGTTGCCCTTTTCCGCAGGGATCCCTCTCGTGTACGTCAGCTTCCCACGCCGCCCTCCCCCACCCTTCCCCTCGCCCCCGCCCCTCGCCCATTCCTTCCACCGGCTGCCCCCTTCCTCATCCGCAAGGAATTCTCGCCTAATTGACCCAAGGGGTCCCACCCCCTACTTTCTTGCGGACTCAATTTCCCGGACGAGGAGTTGCCAAGTCAGCCATCGGGCTGTAATTAGTCCGTGTTTAAGTTGCTCTTATGCTTTTCGATAATCATGAGCACAGCGCTATTTGTGTGTTTTATAAGTCTAGCACCTTGTTAAGTGAGATACACGAATTTGGAATGTAATTACTGACTCCATCTTGACATAATAGCAGAGCGTTTTAGATAGTATCACAATGATGCATTTAAATATTTCAAAATTACGCATAATAGTCTGGATATTGACCTACAAGAATAACGATAATTACGGATTCGGTAATGGAAGAAATTACGGTGAATTCTAATGGTGACCCTATCAAATAATCGATTTCTGTTCATTATTATACACATTGGTGTTACCTTTGCTTTTCCAGAAAAAAACAAAAACAGGAATGTTTAACTGTTCTTTTCTATACTAAAGACAGTTTTTCACACTCCTGCGCAGTATATCAACAGTTTATCAACAAGTAGAAAGTCTCACCGTGTTTACCGTCGTCTCTTCTGCTCTCAAAAATGTATAGATGTCCTTACCTGGAAAAGAAAATAAATTTGTAAATAGGTTAAGTCATTTTACTTTCGCGCACTTACTAACGTGAGAAGAGAAATTACTGTAATCGTGAGCAAGAAAAAAGCAAATATTCGACACAAAAACCCTTATAGCCGGGCCCTGGAACGAAAAAGGAGGATAAACCCAGTTGCGAAATATAGGAAAAAATCATTTAACACGTGGTGTAGCCACAATCCATGTTGTGTACGCCCTTCATACCGCAAAATCGATTCATGGTAAAACGACCGTCTGTCCGTTTGTGCAAACGCTAGTACATAAACCGTTCAGCTGATTTTCCCCAACATTGATACTCCTAAATCGTTCTGGCTGATATCACGGTCTCTGGAATTTGAAACCGATATTTTAATTTTTAGGGGTACTTTACATGAAGCTCCTTGGATATTTTCAAAATTTTCAAACAAATGGTTCCAAATTTTATGATTAAATGTTGTTGACTCGTGTAAAGAACGTTTATGAGAATGGTGCTCGTCTCATTTTCGTTACAATCCCTGATTTTTCGAAAATGTCAAAATAAATTTTAAAATTACAAAATTGAAGATAGAGATTTTGCCTCAGACAAAGTCTGTTGTACAAAATTAGCTCTTTAAAAAAGTTTATGTACAATTCTTTAAAAAACGAGCAGTTTTGCGCAATTTCAGCTTGAAGTTAATGAAATGTATACAGATTTCACATCAACTACGGGTCACGAGAAAAATGAAATGAATGGTATGAAAGCTAATTAATTTAATTTTTATTATAATTTACTATTGAAAATACTAATATTAATTCTGTTTCATTACTTTCTCGTACTTTTACTTTTTACTAATATCTATTCTCATTTTATTGATGTATATCTGCTTAACCAATCCGCAAAGCTTTTTTCATTGAATTGCCATGCCTTTGGCCTGTCAGGACCTTGGCAGCAGAAGAACAAATCGAATATTAAACATACAGTATGAGTAGCTATAAAAATGCAGCTGAGGCATCATGAACAAAACTATTTCATGTGACTAAATGAGATTCGAAAGGAGGTAACGGAGGGTCTTGGTAATTTGCGTTTTAGTCGGTTACCATGGGAATTATGTTTACCAAGTTCAAAATGAAGGTTAATTCAAATTTCCGCAACAATGTCGCATCAATATTTCATAACCTGATTGTTGTTGAACATCAAGATGGTGGCGGTGATAAGATACAGCTGCTTTATTTAGTCGAACTGGTGGTGGTGTAAGACCGAGAGCCAATATTTCCGTTTGCGATGAACTTCGCAGCAGTTTTTTATACGTTACTCCTCAGAATGTCCGGTGAGGTATGTTAAATGCCATTTAATATAATCTTATCTCTAAAATAATGTACTGCATATTGAATATAATAAAAAGGTACATTATGTTACTGAAGAAGTTGTACGCTTAAAGACAACTATCCCTGCGAAAAATTTTCCACAAGAGCCTGAATTAATGGCCAAATTGTTTCTTACTGTCTTGAAGAAAAGAGACTTTTCTTTCATTTTAAGTATTTTGGGGGATACTTCACCGTGGTTAGATCGACCATACTACCTTAAAGTTTTATTTTCCAGCGCCTCGTTTGACGCAGTAATTTAACTAGTTTATTAGTATTAGGGTTATTTATCAACTGTGTATGATGTTCTATGACTAATCGATAAACAAGCTGAAATCTGAATACAGATGGAAATAAGCATTTTGGCCAAGATGTGATATTATTGGCCAAGTGAATGCACATAGTTTTCACAACTCTGCGCTGGCAACAGTGCGTTACTCGCTTCTTGGTTGAATTGGACCTTTTCAAGTATAATCTGAGATGTTAGTAGCGCAGAAAAGGCAATATTTTAATATTACGTTGCTGTTTCCAAGAAAGTGTCTGCTATTGTAGCACCACTAGTTTACTTTTTTCACCTAGTACGTACTCTAATAATAGAGAGAAAGTTTTGTAATGCTACGTCAAAAATCTGTGAATTTTAAACAGAATAACTTTTGTTGTGAATACCCGTTATCGAAAAAGTGGATATTTCTGGTCCTGTACGTAGTACATTACTTACTTTAATACATGGAGTAGTTACAATACACATTTTGGGTGTTCTTGGTACCTAAAAATCGGTTAACAGCAAAACGTCTCTCTAATCCGGTTCGTCTGAGGACAGCGCCAGACCCTAAACAGTTCAAACGATTTTCACCAAAATAGATATTTCCCGATCGATTTGGCTGCTGTATTGGCTCTTTGAATTTGAAACGGATTTTTTGATTTTGGTGATTATTTATAGGACGATTCAACATTATCAAAATTTTGTCAAAAATAGCTCAAAACTGTATCTTTTTTTTCGGATAGAGTAAAAAATGGCGCAGTTCCTATTTTCTCTCGTTGAATTTTCAAAAATTGCAAGAGTAAAATTTTTGTCGGTGTCTTTCTATGGCGATATTGAAGATAGAGCATTTTATATTAATTAAATCTGTTCTCTAAAATTAAATATTTAAATAAGGTCCTGTAAATTTCTTTTCAAAATACAAATAGTTTTTGCATAATTTTGCGTGCAGTAGAGACAATTTTAAAAACAAGATTTCTCATAAACGGCTCAAAAACTGTTCTTTAATTTTTTTCTTGGTATATCTTGGTAGCTTATAAATGCCCACGTGCAGGACCATGTTCGTTGAATCTTTGAATGAATGTTTGAAATTGCAATTTTTTTTTGTCTTCCTACACAGATATCTCAATAAAAGAGACAAGATTCAATTTCCTGAATGAAATGTGTTTGTCAAAATTAGATCCTTAAATAATGTCAGGTACTTTTTTTGAAAGTGAGAAGTTTTCGCTTAATTTGGAGTGACCGTTACAAATAATGCGAGAAAGTATGTTCTACAGTAACATTAGTTTTATTTCTTCCTTTCCCAATTATTGCAGAAATTACACTATTGTGAGTTAGCTACAGTAATTTCCACAAAGAACGCTTTCCCCACAATGAATTCTTTCTCACACTCTTATGAATCAAAATGAGGTTTTTCTTCAATACAGCCAACTTCTTCATTACCCGAAAATATGGAACAAAATGCGTGTTTTTGAATGTTGGAACCAGTACGATGACTGTTCAAAGCTGGTACAGAAGTACGTCAAGAGTTAAAAGCATTTTCAGCTTGTCTCACCAAAACGTTCTACACCGCGTGATCAACTTTATTAGACATTGCGGCCGCTACCTACATGCCAGGACCCCCTAATTTTCTTAATTGTTCCACGCTGCTTCCGTTGCCGCAACGCGTCAATTCTCGCGGCCCGCTTGCGTTCAACTCGCTCGTTGGTCCTCGATTAACAGCCCTTTGCAGTCCCCCTCTGACGTACTTGTACTCAGCAATCGTTGCATTCATTTTCGTTGCCTCCTACTACATCACAGCTTGTTACGTTTTTGTGTTCACCAACCGTTGTACTAGAGTGAAAAGTCAGTCGCAAAATATTAATTTTATGAGACTGGGTTGGGTGAATGCATAAGTAAAAGCTTCTCCGAAGTTTCGTAAAACTGTGAATTCCACAGTGTTATCAGTAGGTATTTCTATTCGAAACGATAAGTTCAAACGATGTCCTACGGCGTGATTGAAACACATGGTCGGTTATGCCCAGAAATGGGCGATCATTAAAAAGTAATCGATGACTAGCTAATCGTTGCACTTTTTAAATAATTAATAGCGCGCTAATAATTCATTATATTTCAGTTTGTCAAAAGCAAGTAAAATCAAATTTGGAACACTAAATAATTTGGATCAACTTGGTTATTTACAAAGATATTGCACATACTAATGAGACATACCACTATATTCAAGAATGAAATTAAAATTAACGTGAATTATTAAGAAAAATTCACAACAGTAACTATCATATTTTAGCCTACTCGGATGAGATCATTTCTAGGTGAACTCGTAAATAGGTCTCTTTTTTGTCTCATTCGAAATATTCCACAACTAAAATATCAGAAAAGTGACTTTCCATTTTTATTATTTTTCTAACATGACATCAATCGCTTATATTTTACCTTCTTTTTTCTTAAGACGGACAGAGATGAACAGACGATGAGTTCCGTTTCCGAAAGTTTGTGTAGAAGGCTATTTCCATATTTTCTTATTGTTTTGAAAAAAATTAATCAAGTTGTAATCGGAGATATTAATCGATGTATAGACTAATTGATGTTAAAATAATTGATTTCATCGTTTAGATTGATAGTTGTATAAAATAATCGATTTTTGTTCTAATTGCGATTACATCGTCCATCCACACTAAATACCACCTCCATAAACAGCAAGAGTAATTTTGAGCACTCATTGGGCCGGCTGCTCTAATCGGTAGATATCCGTGGTTTCTCCGATCAAGATCAGGCGAATGCCGGAGTAGTACCATAACAAATGGGCCACGAACAGCGCGCGATCATTTTTCCCTATTCCTTGTCTATTAACTCCACTTACACACATTTACACTAACAGGCACTAAACTACCACACGTTGGAAGACCTGACGGAGCTTCGAGTTTGTCCCGGCTGGGGAGTTACCCAGCTGTGAGAGATACCTAGAGAGAGAAATCTCCCATATGCCGACATATAGGTCGATGCCGGAACTCATCATCCAGGGGAAAATGGAACCATCACCACCTACTAGGACAATACATATAATATATTTACGGGACAAATGACCCAGTAGTTAGCGTGCCTAGAAACATGATATCAATCAATGAAATACACATTCGTGTACATTGCGCAGCTGGAAAGGTTTCATCATTTATAAATGTCAGATTGAGTTTATCCAAACGTCTCTTTTAGAACGTGCGATATTCGTTTTCTCTCAAAATATCCCTCCTAGACGTCTCATTAGCGCCGAAAAATGAACTTCCGTTATTGGTTTACCATAAACCAAAACGAGGCTCAAGACTACATGCGACAATTATCCACGATTCCGGCTTGCCTCTTCCGCTTTCCATACAATGAATTACGCCCCAGTAATAAAAAACACTTGCACGTTCCATCCCTTTATGAGAGTGATAAAAGTGAGTAGCGTCATAAAATAGGGAGGTGCTCGAATTTAATTTGCTTAGAGTTTTAATAGCTTCCTAACTCTGTCGTATGTTTCCTAAAACGTTCGCTCAGATCTCAATCATTAGCGAATTAACCACCCCGCTTGTCTGCAAATGTGCTTTATTCCCAGGACTGTAATCATAGCATTGCTCATTCGGCACCCTCGTCATTAAAGGCGAAATGCCATCTCTTTTAGTAATACTTCCGTATACCAGTATGAATAAAATATTCACAAATATGAAAGATAATTATTGTATTATACAATAATAACAACAATAATAATAATAACAAAATCAGTAACAATATATTTATTTTACAACTAGAACAACTAGAATATCTGAGATTAAAAGCAATCCAACACAAATATCACTATTTATTTATTTATTTGTTTTGAATTTGATTCCCTTCGAGAATAAATTACTCTATGATCTCAAATATGGTGGCGTCATTGGGTTGTGATACATAAGCCGAGATTTTGAGGGAATAATTAGACATGAAACATCCGAAGCATTTTTATAACTCACAACAAAAAGTAATATTTGTATCGTGCAATTGAACACATTATTGTTTGTGATCACATCGAGCTTCACGCTAAATCTTACTACAAAATACATTCCTACAATAGTGAAATACAACGATTACAGTAATTATTAAAATTATAAAGTAACATAAAATGGGCAATCAAAGTAATTTTATTGTTATTGATGTTATTATTCATTATGATAATAAAAAAATTCGTTGTAAAAGAGTGGAATTTTAAATAAAATTGAACTTGAACTTCAACCACTGTTTTAACATTTATTTGATTAATAAACTTCAAACAGTTTCTTTTTCAATGGCTGACAATATATGTGATGTATACATCTAGGAATATACGCGAATTTACTATTGATTACCCTTCCTTTTAACTACAGCTATCAGTAAATATCTTACATTGCACCAGTTCTGTTACAATGAGGAATTAGAAACCCATTTTACACATTTAATTCAAAGATTATTATCTGCGAAAAAGCAAAAGTACATTCAGACATTTGAGAGTAATTGTTACCGAAGTGAATATGAACTCATTGATTTTTTCGTGCTTCCTCAACTGAGGTCCTTGGTCCCGTATGTGTAATGATTTTTTTTCATCAGGTGGTGTCGGTGATCTTCACTTGTTGGATGGTCAGATCTGATCCCCACCTACATCGCGGGTAGCGGAATTTCCCCAGAAGCCGAGATTTTCTTACTGGACTTTCCAAGCGGAAGTTTTCCCCACCTAGGTACCTCACACCAGCGTGGCTCTGCCCCAGCTAGAATAAGCTCTAAGCTCCCGACTGCTCTCCCGACATGTGTGGTAGAAAGGTCCAAAATATGTGTGTAAATGTGAGTAAGTAAGGGGTGATATAACAGGACAGAAAGAAGAAAGATCTCACGCAGTCCTTGGCCGTTGGGGTAGGTGTTGATGGATAGCGTACTGCTCCGGCATTCACCTGGTGGTGAACGGAGAAACCACGGAAAACTACCGTTCAGAGCAACCAGCCACAAGAATTCTCCCTCAGGTAGTATCTGAACTAAGAACTGGCTTGAAGGAATAAGTGCTTTTAAGAAAGCAGAAGTTTGATTCTAAAGACAACTTTTTTTTCATGTGATTGCTGAAAAAAGATGTGATATTATAAAATCTGTATACCAGTATTGTTTTCTAAAATCAGCTCTTTTAAAACCAAAACAGTAAAACCTACATTCGATTCATTCATTCTTGACATATTACTACCCCAATATACTCTTTTTGAAGTAAAATACTGCTGAAAGAAAATATTGAACAAATTCCATCAATTTAACGCGCAATTAAATCCTAAACAACACTAGGTCATCGGAGAAACCATTTCTGTGGTATCGACAGCAACAAACCCAATACAACGCGCTGTGTTGGGGGTCTCTATCCTCACCCGTTCACCCGAAAGACCGGGTGTGTCGGGTCTCCGATGCGGACGGATATTTTTATCGGTCGCAATTAAAACGGGGTGGGTGGGTGGGGTTCGCCCAGCCCCAATCGTTGGGTCGTTCGGTCTATGGGTCGGTCGGTCGCCTGGAAGCGCTCCCGCAGCTCGGTCGGGCGATCGCGGAATTATGACGCATGTTTTCAATAAATTCCGGCGACGCGACGCGACGCGGCGCCGCCGCGCCGGGGCCGGCGCTATTTTTCCGCGCGGAAGGACACTCCGCCCCCGCGCCGCGAAATATTGCCCGCAATTGCTGGCGGGAAACAATTCCATTACTCTTCCGGGTGGCGCGAGGCGAGGCGAGGGTGCGAGATGCTGGGACGGTCCCCAGGCAGCGCTGGCGATGCCCCGCCGGGGCGCCGGCAGGCGGGAATGAATAACGCCCCGGATCGGAGGGGACGCGTCTACGGATGTCGTGGAGTACCTAGCAACGGTTTGTAAGCTCACGGGAAAGCTATCATCTCAAACGGAAAGACCCGGAGAGACAACTCAGGGTACCAACTGATGTAACTGCAGTCCCTGTGACCGGGAGACCCGAGGTTTAAGTCCCGACCGTGGCAGGATTTTCGACACTGGCCGTGTCAGATAGGTCGAATTCAGTCGTTGCCTGGAGGAGAATTCTAGCTGTCGGCTGGTGTGATCGGTAGTTTTCCGTGGTTTTTCCAATCAACACCAGTTAAATACCGGAGCAGTATTCCAACAAACGGGCCACGGGCTGCGCGCGATTTTTTTCTAACTCTCCCTTGTCCAATCCTCTTCCCTTACACACACTAACGTGCATTACACCACCACACATGCCAGGAGACAGATCGAGAGCTTAGAATTTGTCCCGGCTGGGTCGGTTCCATGCTGGTGGGAGACACCTGGCTGGTGAAGAAACCGTGCTAGCTGACGGTAGGTCAGCACCGGATCTCGCCAACCAGCGGGGAAAGGCAACTGCCACCTCCCAAAAAACATGCATTACGCATACGGGACTAGTGCCTATAGTTGGTGCGCCCGGAATCGCTGACAATCAATCAATCAGTCAAAGGGAAAATTCTTTCCAATACATCAAATACTGTATTGTATTTTATGATAAATAAATTAAAAATGTTAAATTAAAATGTTAACATTTAGTAGACCTGTGCGAACATTCAGATCTTTGTAAATTATCATTTTTTTACAATTGAAAATAAAAACACTTTTTACCAACTTCGAACATTTCTCATGCTTCAAAGCAATGTATCATCCCAAAGTGTAAAGAACATTCACAAGAGTCTCTTCTTTATATAGTAATCGAGTAACCCGAATGCCTTCTATCAGTTTGTCCTTCACTTTTCCACCTCTAACGGTCCACCAATCAAGACAAATGAGGCGCAACTAATCAATACGCATATTGTCCACTGGTGGAAAAATTTGGTTTGAAATGAAATCGTGTAGTTTTTAATACTGTCTATACGCACCTGTTTCCAAATTTCTTAAAAACGCATTTTTACACAATAAATTAAATTCGTTTTGAAGAAATCTGAAATCAGGGGCATGTAGAGCTTATTAAAAACTACACGAGTTCAAATAAAACTATTTTTTCACCAGTGAACGATATGCATTTTGATTAGTGGTTCCTCAATTGAGGTTTCATTCCTCACATCTCGGACTCCTGATGGGGTACAGATCTTTTTTTATTTTTTTTATTTTTATTTTTATTTATTTATTTTTTTTGTTTTTTGTTTTTTTTTTTTGTTTTGATGCATCCAAATGCTTCAAGAGATTTCTTAAAAAACAACTTTTGTAAGCATCTAAAACGCGTCTTCGGTATCTTCCAGCTACAGAGGTGATCAATAGCTCACTCGATTCCTCTTGATGAGATAAATCAGTTGGCGCTATTCTTAGTGAGTTCCCTTTAGGATATTCTGGAGCTACATCTTTCCGGCATTTACACATGAATAGTTATCACTTGATTCATCATACAGGCCATGATTCGTCCACACTGATCTTGATTCGTCAACTCATTTTTGTAAAAAATGTTTAAAAAAGCAAGTATTGAGGGGGGTTTGCACCTAAAACGCATTTTTTAGAAGTTTTGAAGCCACGTATAGAGGTGATCACACTTTATACAATAAGACGTAAGAAACATGGCTCATGTTCCATCAGGCAGGAAAACCACATTTTAAGGGCCAAGTTAGAGCTCTTTCTCTTTCCGGGCTAAGATCGATATTCACTTTTGTAGAAGAGTAGCGGGGTGAATGTGCGCTCGCTTTTCACCAAAGGATATAGCGGAATACGAAAGAGAACACAAAATGCCGTGGATTCACGAAAAATTAGCCTCCTAGGGCAATCTGTTGCAGAGATACAACGAGAAACGTGCTTTTCATGTTTTATTTTTTCTCAGCTTTTATTGCATGTATCAGGCTGAAAAAAAATTGGATAGACTTGGAAATGTAATTAAATGTTAAAATATTTTTTGCTACCAATTCTAACGCCAAATTTAAATAGAAAAATATATTTTTTGAAATGGATTTGTAACGTGATAACGTTGGAGTATTGTCTCCATTTTTGTCCCTAGAATGTGTCTTATAACATTCTAAACCATACATTTGTTTTCAGATTTTTAAACTATGTGAACGATAGTGCAAAAAATTAAAACCAATTTTATCAGTTCAAAAATTTGAACTGTTTTTTTATTCTCTTTCGTTTGAGCATCGTGATTATCGATTTGGTTTTGGGGACACTTTTCACCCCCTTATTCTGCTATACGTTTTGCGAACTGCAATTGGTTAAATCTGTTTGATATAGTCAATTCCCTCACCGGTTGAAGCACTGGGGTTGTGTCGATGGGTTTATAAATTATGCACCTTACCATATATATATTTCGTTGTGCATTTCGCCTTCACTATGACGAAAAACTTCTTCCACATCGGTCAGTAGTAGGGGACCTCTAAAACTTCATGTTACGATAGGTAAAATTCATATTGCTTACTCTTTTGCAACCATTATACTCATATTACCGAGTACTGTATCACTTAGTAGAGAAAACAATTCATTACTCGAGCACTTATGAAGTGCAAGCTGAGGTGTCGCTATTGTCCCAAAACGGGGTGGGAGCTCAATTGAATCTTTTATTTCAGAAACCCGTCAAACGCCAAATCTGTCATGTCGAGAAAATTGAGAAAAAGTGTCCCAGTTTTTCCGATTTCAAAATAGTTTTTTAATATTAAAGCAGTTAATAAATGAATATTTTTCAGGTAAATATGGAATAAGCGATGTATCTTCATGGAACAATATTCCACCGCTAAAGGGCATTTTAAATGTTGGCGTTTGACGGGTTTCTGAAATAAACGATTCAATTTAGAATCGCGGGCGTCACCAAGGTAACCGAAGCCAAGGCGCAAAACAAACGAATAGGAAGCGAATACGCTCGAACAATTACACCGTAAGACCTGCACTAGCTGCAACATAACTTCAGAATGTAAGTTGTGTACCTGGTTTCTGCGGTCACTTCCAAGCCCCTACACCACCTGCACCATGTAGTACATACACCCAGTCATACTACCTACAGCTCATGCGCCGTCTACAGGATACACCAAACGTTTCACGTACCCCACACTGCGATTGCGTGCACGAAACAGCCTACCCGATTTTTGTAAAGTAGAGTGTAGTCATTAAAACAACCTGAGATAAATTAATTGACAGTTTTCAAGCTACTTGTCACACTTCCTGATAATTTTGTACGACCTCACAATGTAGCCTCTCATCTACATGTACAGTTTCACATGTGATTTTGATTGTTAAGATGAAGATATTACATCTATATAATATTCATTATACTCTCAATAAAATTAAATTCTTCGAAAGGTCTTAGTAATAGTCATTCTCGACATGAAATTAACTATCGATTCCATGGAAATATTGCAGCAGACAGTATAAATGAATATTGTAAAATGAGACAGTTTCAATACGAAAATAAAAAGACTAAAATTGAGAAAGAATAAACATGCAATCTCATGACTAAAAACATTCAGTTGAACAGAGCTGTTTGAACATTGTGAACAGTATGATTTCCAAGTCTGATATTGAATAACTGCTGAACTATTATTTTGATTAATGTGAAAGTACAGAATATGCTCTTGGTACAAACAAGGAAATCTCAACAGATCAGGCGGTTGATAGTGTTGCTGCAAGATATCTACAATTTGTTTTGCAGTTTGTAATTACTCCACTAATCTCACTAACAAAATCGTCTCACCCACCCAACGTGTCACCAACTACAAAATTTCGGGAAAAAAGTGAAAAATATACAATTAATTACAAACCGGATGTCAAACTGTGATCTGTATGCTTAATGCGAGAAAAGACTAAATAAAGTGTCAGCAGATGAAACGCTGACTCGGAGACGCAGGAGATCTTTCGGTGTTGCCTGCAACGCTAACGGGAAGTTTAACAGGCATGGAACAGTATAACGGAACATTGCTCATGAACTTCCATTGCGTAGCCTTTGCTGTAATAGCGGAGAAACTTTGAACCATCACGCAAAACCACGGGTGGAATGAAAAAAGACCTGCAGATAATTTTGATGTAGCGGAGACGGAGAGAAAGTGAAGTCCGACAGCGGGCAAATTACATGCGAAGGAGAATAATGAATTGGAGATGAGCACAGAGATGGGGATGGGAACAAGTGTGAAAGTTGTGGATGATCTTGGTGTCCGGGTGACGCCACGTCGAAGGCGCATCCGCGTCACCCGGACAGCCAAGATCATCCACATGACTCCGGCCGCGGAAGCCTACGACTTCAAGTGTGAAACTTACACCGACAGTATAGGTAAATCGAAAGAACAGGCAAAGAGGGAATAATGTTCCAACTAAGACTAGGAAAAATTAACATGTAGTGTAAAAAGATACATGAGGAGGCGGAGTAAATGCGAGACGAAGGAAGATGAATGCAAGTTGAAGGCAAAAACGTGGATTCTAAAAGTTTCTTCCTATTTCTTCTCTTCTCCTTCATTTCGCCCAGCCACTCCTTTGTACACTCTAGGTAAATCAATCAATATTTTTCCACGAATCAAATCAAGATATTGTAAAGACCTACTACATCCTCTTTAATTAGCTGAAAAGCAGATTCAAACATTCCTAAATTCAATTAAATATTTATTTTTTAATCCAGATATTATATATGGTTCTCTGAAGAACCCTTTCTGGGTATACTTAGTTGTTAGTTTCCAATATTATTGTTTTCAAACATTGTGCATGTACGTTGAAATGTAGTTAAAAAAATGATTATGTGCACTATGTAACATAAAAACCCTTTAATGACATAATATTGTCGAACAAGGATAATAAAAACTATTTAAAAAAGGGGGCCGTACATTACGAGATCAAATAAAAAGTGAAAAAATAAGAGAAGAACTAGAGCAGAAAGAAACAGTACATGAAAACATTACGAAGTACAGACAGCAATGGGTGACACATATTGGAAATATGCCGCAAGACAAACTTCCAGTGCAAGCCCTGAATTTCAAGCCGAGAGGAAAGAGAAACATTGAAAGGCCAAGAATGAGATGGAAAGAGGCTGGAACAGGCAATATGCCTAATCCTTAAATGAAGATGATGATGATGATGATAAAAAAACGTTGAAGCCAAGGAACAATGAAAAACAGCAAGGAAGGAGATAACGTGCATTAAAGGCAAACTCACAAAAGATGTGAAGGTGTGAATAAGAGCAAAAGCACGATGGGGTTTTCAAGTAGGTAGACGCACAAGTGGAGGGGAGGGGCGGCGCGGCACGTAGATGCGGGCGCCCGCCCCCCGCCCCCAAACCCGAGGAGGTGCGGGCGGGGCTGAGCAGCCCAGGGGACACCGCAGCCATTGTTCCGGTGTCGCGTCGCCAGGTGCTGCGGCCGCGGACTTCGCGGAGCGGAAGGGCCCACGTGCACCACTTTTGTTTTGTGAAATGAGAGCGCGTCTCCGCCCCGCGCCCGCCCCGCCCCTCCCCCGCCCCGCCCCGCCCCGCCCCGCCCCGCCCCCGTCCCCGCCCCGCCCGCGCCACCGCCCCGCCACCGCCTCCGCCCCCACCCCACCCCACCCCGCCCCGCCGCCGTCCCCGCCCCGCCCCGTCCCGGCCTCGCCCGCCCCGCCCCGCCCCGCCCCGCCCCGCCCCCGCACCCGCCCCACCGCGCAGGTGGCAGCGGCACAGGTGCGCCCGTGATTCTTCCTGTTCGTCATCTTCCGCTCCCGCTCCTCCATCACTCTGTTGGTTACTGCCCGCGTAAGACGAGGAGCAAACTGCACTGCACCGAACACCGGACGGGGCACATTATTTTCTAGCACCGTAAATGGTGACCGGAGTTAAGGAAATGACGTAGCATGCACGAATAGAGTTCGGTTACTGCCAAATTTACGGTCAAAATTGAAATGAAATTTTGTGTTAATATTCGGCGTCTAATTATCCTTTAAATTTTATCTTTTTTTGCTGTAAAGAACAAACATTTCAAATTTTACGTTTTTATTTCAGTGTTCAAATGGTAATTAAAAATATGTAAACATCGTATAAAAACGTCAAATTTGTATGAAATTGTAAAGTATATATTTGTATTTGACAGTGGTCTACAATCACAATTTTACCGTTAATTTTATTTTTTATTTTTTATTTTATCTCAACATATAGTTCAAATCTTTCATTCGATTTCTTTTATTAAAGTAAAAATTATAAACCGATTGGATTTTAGAATCTCATTTATTTGAAAAGTGTGTATCTTTTCAATGAGTTTTATTTCATTTCCAAAAGCCAAGGAAACATTTTTGATTAATTATTGAATTTATGTTTCATCATATCTTATTTTTATACCTTTACACTTTCGTATTTGTACCAAACCACTCACTCCTCTTCAGAAAAAACATTTTTTTACTGAAATTTTAGAAGATATGAGAGTATATATGAAAATATAAGTCACATACCAGGGCAAGCAAAGTTTACAAATATTGAACTCCACTTGTTTTTGTTTCTCAAACTCTCCCTTTCTCATTATTCAAGCAGACGCACACCAAACTCGAACAATGAATCGACCCACCAAAACAAACCTCATCCGCTTTATCCACAGACTCGCGTTGAATAAGAAACAAGCGATTGAAATTGACTTCACGCGATTTAACGGGACTATACGTCACGGCATCAACCTCCCACGAGGAAAAGAAGCGCGAGGCGGTCGCGCCCGGCGCCCCAAACAACACGTTGCGGCGGACGAGGTCGCCAGGCCCGTTCGACAAGCGCATCACGGGCCTGACTCACGCGCGTCGGTGGTGGCGCGGTGGGCGTGTGGGGCGAGTGGACCGCGGGCGGTTCGACTCCCGCCCGCCCTGACTCAGCCTCTGACTCAGCCTCTGGCGCCGGCGCCGGCGCGGGCGCCGACACCTACTGGCGCCCCTCCAGCGGGGGCGTGTCAATGCGGTGCCCCTGCGCGAGGCCCTGGCATTCCGCTCACGACTCTGGCACGATTTTCCACACTAGCTACACAGATAGGTCGAAGCTTAGTGCATCAACTAATGTCACTGCAGCGCCTCTGACCGGGAGGTCCTAGGTTCGGCGGGATTTTCGACACTAGCTTGTCAGCTAGGTCGAATTCAGTCTGGAAGGCAATTCTAGCGGACGGCTGCTCTGATCGGTAGTTTTCCGTGGTTTCTCCGATCAACACCAGGCGAATGCCCTAGCAGTACCCTAACAAACAGGCCAGGGACCGCGCGCGATCTTCCCTTCCTCTTCCTTGTCCTATCCTCTCCCCTTACACACACACTTCCACTAGCATGTACTACACTACCATATATTCCGGGAGACCGGTCGGGAGCTTAGAGCTTGTCGCGGCTGGGGCGGTGCCCCGCTGGTGGGAGAGTTCTGGTTAGGGGGAAACCCCACTAGGCGACGGTAGGTCGGCGCCGGATCTCACCATCCAGCGGGGAAGATCACCGCCATCTCCCGAATAAAAAACATGAACTACACTTACAGAACTAATGTACTAAGCTTTTAATGCGCCCGGAATTGCTAACCAACTAGCTAGGTCGAATTCAGCCGCTGTCTGGAGAGGAATTCTAGCGGCCGCCTTCTTGGATCGATAATTTTCCGTTGTTTCTCTGCAGGCGAATGCCAAACAGTACCCTACCAAACGGGCCACGAATTGCCCGTGACCTTTCTTTCCCATTCCATTTCCAATCCTCACCCTTTCCTTACACACACGTACCTTTTCTCGTACCACGTACCAATCCTCACCGTCTCCTTACTGTCAAATGTACTACACTACCACACTTTTTGGAAGACCAGTCGCGTGTTTAGAGCTTGTCACGGCTGGGGCGGTGCCCCGCTAGTGGGAGATACCTGGTTCGGGAAACCTCCGCAATCCTACGAGTATGACCGCGGCGGATCTCACCATTCGGTGGGGAATCAGTGCCACCTCCCGCGATAAAATATGCATTGCACTTACGGGGCCAATGACCTTATCCGCCCAGATCAGTATCATAATCAATAAATTCAGCGGTAGAGGCGTGACAAGACACACGATTGCTGACCTCCTCTCTTGGAGAGTGAGTGACTTCGAGTTTCTGAGCGCGTCAACTGCTGGGATCAAGAGAGCTGAGTGTGAAGTGCATGTCATAGCTGGGAGACGTAAGAGTTCCGCCTCTCCTGAAACGTCAAGTTCGGCCGACCTGCATATCGGCTTGAGGGATCCCTCCAGTATGTCCTGCAATTAGGCGACTTCACAGGGAGAAGCTCTTAAATCACGACTGATATTCACAAATGTGTGGTACTGTGGTGTATAGAATTGTAAGTGTAAGTGTGTATACGCGTAAACAGAAAGGAAGGGACAATGGTGAAGGAAAGATCGAACACGATTTATGGGCTACTTTTCCGATACTGCTCCGGCATTCGCCAGGTACTGATCGGAGATCCCACAGAAAACTGTCAATCAGAGCAGTAGAACACTTTAGTTCATCTCCAGGTGGGGCAGAATTCGACCTAGCGAGAGTCGAAAATCCTCGGATGTCGGAACTGGAATCCTCGAAACCCCTGATCAAAGATGTAGCGCCAACGGTTTTTGCCATTGAGTCATATCATCCGGTTCTTCTCGTACAGGGGTACGGAAGACAGGATGAAGTGTGGCAGAAAGGGGTCAGTCAGGTCACTGTAGTACTTTGGTCTATGACTATTGAAAATAACGACGGAGAAAATGTATTTAAGTTTCTAACGATTTGGTGCTCCAAATTCATGACTCTGGTGATTCAAATACAAAACTTTATCTGGTTGATCTGATCGGTGCAAGAACTTGCAACATTTGCGCTCAAGAACAGTTATATTTGGGCTTAAATTTTCAACATTTTTTAATTTTGGTTTTAACAAACTTTGTTATTTGAAATATCACAGTGTATGATGAGACAGCAAGTGCTCTCAGCGAGCTCAAACATACATGTCAGTCTTTGCTATCAGTTCCTTTTCTTCTGAGCACGAGAATTAATTTTTACTGAAAATGCATCAATCAGCACAATATCGATTATTCAATTTCGACGTACATTGACACCATCTACGTAAAACGAAAGTCCGATTTGGAATTCCATAATGCTTTCAGTATTAAATTCTCGCTCTGTCACCCTCGAAATAATTTTCTGACTTCAAAAATCGAAACGGTATTACAAACATTCTTCTAGTGAATAACATAAAATTGTTGGACTGTAATGAATTATATCGCTAGAATAAACGTCCTTATTACTTTTATCCCTTCTGGCAGCAGAATTTCAGAAATAATAGCCATTAAGACTTATAAAAATGTTATTGAAATTATACAAGTTTCATTAATAGTTTCATTAGTAGTCGTCAAGAAGATGTCATTTGGCAACTTTCCACTAGCATTCACCTGCTGCTCTGCGATATTCCGGTCTGGATGTTCCAGCATTCTAATGATTCTTTCCTTCTCACACAACCTCTTTTTATCACGGACTCTTTACCCTCCCTTTTCATCGTCGCAGTCCAATTAGGAGTGGATGATGGAGCTATTGCCCGGTCAGTTACCTCGTTGAGGTTTATACCGACTGCGGGGCGAATTATTGCGCTGGAAGGGAAAGCGCGGTTAAGCCGGGAATAGATGGCCTCGGCCGTGAATTACGCAATAAACTTACATTTAACATTCTCTAGACATAAACGTCTCTAACTATACTTAGAAGGGCTTGGGAGGAAGGTCTCTTTCCGCCTGGCGCGACTCAAAGTTTCCCTGCGTGGGTGTGTGAAGAATGTGTCATTTTCCACTGGCCTCTTTTCTCTATCGGATGCTTCTCGACATACCAACATCCAGTGAACATCCCTGACTCCATATCATCTCCCGCCCTCCGATATCCACACAATTTACATCGTTTTTGGGGTTGAGCGTAATTTTAGAAAATTTGTCCTCTCCCATCCTAAAATGTAGCAAAGGAATTTAATTTAGCAAAAATACTTAAAAGTCTAATTATTATTTGAACATACTGGGAATCAACAAGTACTTCTTCGTTATTAGGAAGCACATTGGTTCATATTAAAGTTTCAGAACTGCGAAAAAAGTTATATATGGTACCCACAGAATTTAGTAGTCCAGTAAAACATAAATTCAAGCTGAATAAGGCAAAACTTGCATATTGCAAAATTAGCTTCCTTGATTATATACAATAATTTGAAACGAGAAAACTCTCGCTGGCATATCATCAATGGGGTTCTACCGTCAGGTTCCGTCTTGGAAGGTCCATTGATCTTCCCGAGCGCGACAATTACCAAGCTCATTAATTCCGTAAATGTAGTGCATGCTTTTATCACGGGGGTGGGCGTCACCTTCCCCCGCTGAATGGCAAGAATCGGCGCCAACCTTCACGTTGGCTTCCGGCGTTTTCCACAACCATGTACCTCCTCCCAGCGGGGCACCGCGCCAGCCGGGATAAGCTCTAAGTTCCCGACATGTATGGTTGTATAGTGCATGTAAGTTAACGTGTATTTAAGTAAGAGGTGGGGATAGGACAATGAATAGGAAGGAAAGATTACGTGCGGTATGTTAGGGTTCCGACATTCACTGGTGCTCCGACATTCACTGGTGTTCATGGAAGAAACCACGGAAAACCGCTCAGGGCAGCCGGTCGCTAGAATTCTCATCCAGACTGCGGCTAAATTCGACCTAGCTATGTAGCCAGTGTCGAAAATACTGCCACTGTCGGGACTCGAACCCGGCAATCAGTTGATGCCCTGAGCCACCTAAGCTGACACAACTGCACACAATTCTGAAGACCTGGGACATTTCCATTCACCAATGCTCACTGCTTCTTTAGTCGCCACCTCCAACTAGAACGTCTCCTGCATTTCTAAAGTATTCGCCCAGTTTCCACGCCTCCTGGCTTCTTTCCCACCGAACACAGCAATGCTTGTCACTTGACGTCACGCATAATATTCGAGCTTCTGGGCATGACTACAGGACGTCCATCTCAGGCACCCATTCCCCTTTGTTTCACCTTAAGTTCTGTTGAACTCCTCTACGTTAAATTCCAACCTTTTCTGATTTGGCTCCCGTTCCTCCAGATTCCGAAATCCTTAGTGCGGTTTCTGTCATTCACCCCGAGAATATGCACTCTTTTTTCATCTTGGTATATTATGTCAGTCGTATCCAGCATTGTAACCGTTCGTCTGTGTGTTTACTGCGCTCTGCCACGCGTGCCAAAAATCCTCACCAAGTAATCCGTCTCTCTAATTTCACCACTCGTCGTCACATCCTGCTACCTTTCCCACACCCGCCACTCGAGCTGGCTCGTCCATATTACCTGCTCATCTCAGTCCAAAATCTCGATCATTCCTACAGACTATTTCAGCCTCGCTGATTGATTGATTGATTTTTTCGTGTTTCCGGGCACTTCAACTGCTTCGGTCATTAGTCCCATCAGTGTAGTGCATTTTTCTCTCGGGAGATGGCGGTGATTTTCCCACGCTGGATGGCAAGATCCGGCGCCGACCTACCGTCGGCTAGTGGGGTTTTCCCCTAACCAGGACTCTCCCACCAGCGGGGCACCGCCCCAGTCGGGACAAGCTTTAAGCTCCCGACCGGTCTCCCGGAATATGTGGTAGTGTAGTGCATGTTAGTGTGTGGGTGTGTGTGTGCGTGTGTGTGTGTGTGTGCGTGTGTGTGTGTGTGTGTAAGAAGAGAGGATAGGACAAGGAAGAGGAAGGCCATATCGCATGCGGTCCGTTGCCCGTTTGGTAAGGTACTGCTCCGGCATTCGCCTGGTGTTGATCGGAGAAAGCACGGAAAACAACCGATCAGAGGAGCCGCCCGCTAGAATTCTCCTCCAGACAGCGACTGAATTCGACCTAGCTGAAAAGCTAGTGTCGAAAATCCTGCCTCAGTCAGGACTCGAACCGAGGGCCCCCCGGTCAGAGGCGCTGCAGTGACATCAGTTGATGCACTGAGCTATCGCTACCGGTCAGCCTCGCCGAATTTTACTCTATTTTTCAGTTCCGATATTTCGCCTACCTGGGTTCCGCATACTACTATCGCTCTAGAGAACGACTCTGCCATCGCCGTATGTTCTGCTCGTGGGTCCTTGCCTCGGTGACCCGTTCACCCTGCTAGCGAAGTCTGCGTTCCGTAACGTGTGTCTCCTGTTCGTGGAAATCCTGAGCTCCTCTCGCACTGGAAACTGCGCGGTTCCGATGTGTCTGCTGTTGCCCTCGCGCAGCCCCTACAGCGGACGTTCCGCCTTCGCCACGGTTTTCCCTGCATCTCCTCCCTCTACTCCCTCACCTTCCCCTCTGAGTTGTCAAGCATATTTCGTTCCCCGCCCGCCTGCCAGCCCCGACGCCCAGGTGACTGTCCTCACCATCAACGCCAGTTCCAAACCGGTAGCGGTAGCTCAGTGCATCAATTGATGTCACTGCAGCGCCTCTGACAGGGAGGTGCTAGGTTCCCACTACCCACGGTGGCAGGATTTTCGACACTAGCTTTTCAGATATATCGAATTCAGTCGTTGTCTGGAGGAGAATTCTAGCGGTTAGCTGCTCTGATCGGTAGTTTTCTGTGGTTTTTCCAATCAACACCAGGAGAATGCCGGAGCAGTACCCTAACAAACAGGCCACGGACCGCGCGCGATCTGTCCTTCCTCTTCCTTGTCTTATACTCTCCATTTACACACACACTTACACTAACATGCACTACACTACCACAGATTCCAAGAGACCGGTCGGTAGTTTAGAGCTCGTCCCGTCTGGGGCGGTGCCCCGCTGGTGGGAGAGTCCTGTTTAGGGGGAAACCCCACTAGCGGACGCTAGGTCTGTGCCGGATCTCGCCATCCAGCGGGGAAAGATCACCGCCATCTCCCGAGAAAAAAGCATGCACTACACTAACGGTCCTAATGACCGAAGCAGTTTATGCGCCCGGAAACACGAAAAAATCAATCAATCAAAACGCCAGTCCCAATCCCGCCCTCGCACTCAATGCGCCTCGCCATTAGGTGGCAACGCCCATTCTAGCTTTCTCGCTCTCACTGTCCCGTTCGCTTTCGCTGCCTCCAATACTTCACCTGTCCCTCAGCCCTTACTTCACTCCCCTCTCTCCCGCTCAATTCTCCTTCACCACCATCCCTCACTGCTACTCGTCCTCAACCACCAACTTCTCCCTCCGTCACCCTCTTTCTCGTCCCCCATCCCACTCTGTTCCCGCCCCCTCTCATCCTGCCCTCTCCACGTTTTCTTTTCCCTCGCCCCTTGCCTCCCGCCGAGGCCGGAGCATCGCCCTTGGTCAGTGAGGGGCGTGGAGCGGTGCGTGGCTTGGCGCGGCAGGGTGCGGGCGTGGAAGCCGGGATTTGGGCAGCGGCTCATGAATAGGCGATTGCCATAACGAATCTCCGGCGGCGGCGCTGGGGGCGGCGACGGCGGCGACGGCGGCGGGGCCGAGTGGAGCGCCACGCCCTCCCGCCCGCCCGCCCGCCCGCACGCGGTCCCGCACTCGGAGGGGTCTTCGGCCGCGCTGTCCACGCGAGGCCAACAAAAACAACGTTTCATGTGGTACTTCAATATCAGTCTATCGAATGAGTTTAGCTCGTAGCAAGATCTCCTTGTCGCTGACTCTGCGGCGACAGTTCCATGCTCTGCACTACCAATGATTTTTTTTTTTTTGATTCATTGGTTGATTTTTTCGGGTTTCCGGGCGCGTCAATTGCTTTGGTCATTAGTCCCGTAAGTGTAGTGCATGTTTTTTTCTCGGTAGATGGCGGTGATCCTCTCCCACTGGATGGCGAGATCCGGCGCCGACCCACCGTCGGCTAGTGGGGTTTACCCCTAACCAGGACTCTCCCACCAACGGGGCACAGCCCCAGTCGGGACGAGCTCTAAGCTCCCGACCGGTCTTCCGGAATATGTGGTAGTATAGTGCATGTTAGTGTAAGTGTGTGTATAAGGCGAGAGGATAGGACAAGGAAGAGGAAGGAAAGATCGCGCGTGGTCCGTGGCTCGTTTGGTGGGGTACTGCTCCGGCATTCGCCTGATGTTGATGGGAGTAACAACGGAAAACTACCGACCAGAGCAGCCGGCCGCTAGAATTCTCCTCCAGACAGCGACTGAATTCGACCTAGCTGAAAAGCTAGTGTCGAAAATCCCGTCATCAAGCCGTCAGGACTCGAACTTACGACCTCCCGGTGAGAGGCGCTGCAGTGACATCAGTTGATGCACTGAGCTCCCGGTACCACATATGTTGCGAGACACATCGGGAGCGTGGACCTTGTCCCGAATGGGGCGGGAATCAGCTGAGAAGATTCTTGAAGCGGGAAATCCCCGAAAGCCGATGTGTACGTCGGTGTCGGATGTCGCCATTCAAGGGGGAACCCCTCCACCTCCAGGGATTTAAAAACTTCGTCCTACAGATTCACCAGTGTGTAATATTCCAAGGAACGCAGTTTGTATACTATACTTCTGATATTATCATAACGCAAAATGAATCATTTGAATAGCGTTGTTTTCCAATGATATGGGTTTGTTGTTTTGTTTCGTTCTTCGGGTATCATTCTTTTCACCGATTTCCAGTTTTGCATGGCAGATTACATGTAAAAGTGTAAATGTAGTTCACGTGTAAATGTAATTGACATCTTCTCCCTCCAATTTCTACCACTTCTTTCAAAGATTCCACCCACACGGAAGAGGGTCTTTGTTTTCTGTGGCATGTAATGAACAAAGATATGCCTAAAATTATGTTATTAAAATTCAGATATCAACTGATATATTAGTCTGGCTAGTTCTTACTTTCTCTCATATTGTACAACAAGAACATTGTAGTAATATTGTGTAATTAGAATTTGCTATTAAGAGTTGCATCCCTGGAGTGCGCAAGGACCAAATGTTTCGGTGTTGCATGACTTAGAATCAATATTTACAGCAAATTGATATTTCGTTCACGTGTATCACTTAAGACTACTACGTTGTATAGGAATAATTCAGGATCGTAAGTATTTAATGTAACGTTGATGATTTGTCTATATTTTTAGTAGTATCGCATATTAATTTCAACGTTTTTTTGTTTACATATTTTGTAGTGTCAAATGGTAAAATGTGTCAACGACGCGAGAGAGATTCAGAGAGTTCAGGCCCATTCACAATGCAATCACAAACATAAGCATAACACATGGACATAGACATTAACACAAGCGAAGAGTTGGCGTATTCACAATGTCGAACATAAACACAGGCAAAATTAGAGTTTCTATTGGCTATGAGACGCAGCACACGAATCGACACGAATAGTTCGCCTATCGACTTCGATACTCGATTTTGAGTTTACGAACTGTGATTGGCTCATTCCTTATGTCTGACATAAGCATAAGCACAGAAGCTTGGAAGCTCTTAAGTTAACGTCTTACGTATTATGCTTATGCGAACGCATTGTGAATGAGTCCACTTGTAGACGTAGTCCTAACTTTTATGTTAACGCCATGCTTATGCTTATGTTTGCATTGTGAATGGGCCTTTCCTCACCAGGGCTGCGGTCTAAGTATTAGAAGATGTATACATATATTTAGGTAAATATCATTGATAATTTATTAAATGTTCGTTTTATAGAACATGACAGTGTAAGAACCTAGAATTGCTTGAATTTTTTTTTTGTTATTTAAGTTTGCATTAATTTCTAGGTCATTAGAGACCACTATTGGAGTTAACGGTGTGGTAACTATGAAGATGAAACGAAATGGTGATGATGAGAGGTGAAAGGACGAACACAAATACAACCATATCCGAGGCGGGAGTCGAACACGCGACCCTTGGGTCCAAGATCACTACGACACTACTGCCTTAGCGATCTCGGCCACTGGAACGGCTATAAAAATCTTCGAACTATTTATTTTGTTTCTCTTCTTGAACACACAACGCATTTCTCTCACTATCTCATGACATTTATGAATTTTTAACACTCTTAAAACAAGGATAGAATGATAACGTACATCAATTGAATTTTATATGTTTATTGATTATCGGAATCAATTGCTGTAAACAACATGACTTAGATATTGCATGTAAGACGTAGATAATAACTGAACACGAATACATGACGTTAATGGGTACTACATGTCACATTATAATGCATAGATTTTCAGTATTTCTTGTTCCTTGGCAATCAGAACTATTATAAAAGTAAATAGTTCCTGTCCATTTAAACGAAATTTTGATTTACATTAAATTCATTCATTCATTTATTTTAACATTCTAGGATCTAAGGGATCATAAAAAAATGACGTAAATTCAAGACAGAACTTTGGAAAAGATTGAAGAATCTGTTAACGATATGGAAAACAGGATAAAAACAAAAGTCTATAAAATAAAATACAGAACCCCTTTGACGTAATGTATTCACGGTGTAGTACAGCCAATCTTAAAGGTAATAAGATATTTGCTCACTCCACCATAAAATATGAGATCGGACGAGGAACCTAAAGAGAAACGCGCACAACGACACGATCTACCCCGATTCTCCATCATTCACAGCAATCGAAAGCAAGAAGCAGACAATAGTACCGAAGGTTGCATTAGAACGCTCCAACCCGTACATTGAGGAAGAAGAATAGCTATTCAGATCGCTCCCGAGAGCAAAACCGAACATATGAATTTTCCGCCCAGGCGACTCCTGACGGCGGGCAGAACTGCTCCCAAAGGACGTCGCACCTCGTCGAGGGCGGCGGGGGCGGCGATGTCGGCGGCGACGGAGGCGGCGCGCAGCTGCGGCGGCGGGGCTGTCAGCGGCAGCCGCTTAATTACTCGTCATGCCGCCGCGGCGCTGGCGTCGTCGGGCGCGGGCGTTTTTGCCGGCGCCGGGCGCGGCCTCCCCGCCCGCGCGTAATCGTGAGTTATGAAGCGCTCGGCGGCGGAGAGGCATTCAGGGCCGGGCCGTGATAAGAAGGCCGCCGCGCGCCTCCTGACGCCCTGTGATTAATCGTCGCGATTGTCGCGAGCGGCGCTGTGGGCGCGAAGAGGCTCCAGTGACGTCGCCGCTGCGAGAGGCGACGCCCTCTGCGCACAATGGCGAGCGGACACCCCCGCCCGCGCCCGCGCCGCGCGCGGCCCGCGTCTTGTTGCGGTGGCGCTGGCGACAGGTCCGTGGCGGGGACCACGACGGGGACGACAGCTGTGGCGGGGCGGGGCGAGGGTGACGGGGCCGGCGAGGGAAGGGTGGGGCAAGGGCGGCGGGGGCGCGGCGGGGCGAGGGCGACGGGTGACGGGTCGAGGGCGGGACAAGGGGGTGGGGCAAGAGGGCGGGGCGAGGGCGGCAGGGCCCGGGGCGGGGCGGAGGCAGCGGTAGGCGGGGCAGGGCTGGGTGAGGATGGCGGGTATGGGCAGAAGGGGGCGAGGGCGGCGGAGTGTCGGGCCGGGGCAGCGGGGACGGGGGCGGGCCGAGGGCGGCGGGGACCGGCGCCCGGGGTGAGGGGAGTGGTGAGGGGCGGGGGTGGGGCAAGGGCGGCGTGGGCGCGGCGGGACGATGGCGGCGGAGGGCGGGGTGAGTGGCGGGGTTCGGAACGAGGGCGTGGGCAGTAGGGGCGGGGCGGGAGGCCCAGGCGGCGGGGAGCGGGCCGGGGCAAAGGGGACGGGGCGGGACAAGGGGGCGGGGCGGGGCGGGGCGGGGCAAGGACGTCGGGGCGGGGCGGGGCGAGGGCGAGGGGGCGGGGCGAGGGCGGCGAGGGCGGGGCGAGGGGCGGGGCGAGGGCAGCGTTGGGCGGGTTGATGGCAAGGTTGGCGGGGGCGGAGACGGGAGCGGCGGCGGCACTCGACCGTCTGTGGACCTGCCGCTCCAATGCGGGTCCTGGAGATGCTGGAGTGGTGACAGGGTGTTCGCGAACCGGCACCATGCGACGGTTCGAAATGTCTCCTTTTCATTTTCGCCACGGGCAGTTGATAACTGGGTTTTCAAGAACCAACTGTTGAACGCGACTGTCATTATTAGCATTATAATACACATTTTTCCTAGGGCTTTTATCCAGCCGACAGCCGGTTGCCCTTTACGTCCCGAAGGGACACATATTCGACCATACACTAGACAAACACTCTTGCGGGCTCCTCTGATCTGGGGTCAGCAGAACGCGAGGCCCTCCGCGACAACACACAAAGTCAAGGGACAAACAGCCATGCCCAAGGCGGGACTCGAACCCGCGACCCTTCGGACCGAAGCGCTGAGTCGGTACTCGCTCATAGCCACCTCGGCCATCCAGGTCGGCATAATACACATTTACTCAGGAATTATTACTTTGTCAAACTAAATGGAAACAATTCAATTCCTTCATGATATGTATAAGTTTTGTATTAACCTCCCTCACACACACACACACACACACACACACACACATACACACACAAAAAATATCTCATCGTTTAGCCCAAGAAAAAAAGTCTTCTGTCCTATGCAAAAAAACAAAAATGTGATATACATACAACACTTAAGTTCTTTTTTTTTCCTCTAAACGATTTTTTCATCCACTCTTTTTGCAATTATTATACCACAAATAATTTATTATATATATATATATATATATATATATATATATATATATATATATATATATATATATATAGTGCGCCAGTAAAGACTCTCCGCAGTGGCGCCAGTGACTGGTGAGAGTGCTAGCGACAGAAATTATGTTGTAGCACGACCTGCGGCTTCTAGAATATGCGTTTAACATATGAAACCATATTGCGGACTCAACACAAACGTAAGAGATGCTGAGGGCTATCTGAGATATCTGAGTGCTACGAACAGAAATGCAATTTTTAATAGAAGCCAATATTCGGCTCAGTGCGGAGTGAATTTCCAGTCGCCGTATATTAATTATGGTTAATTTCAATTACGTTGACAGTGTGTGTGGATCTGTTTCGTTATGAACATAATTGTAGTTGATAAGGTGGAGTGCACCGTGGAGTATAAATATCTTAACATCCAGATTTTCGGCGATAAAATGCAGATCATAAATTTAATATATTTTTAGTAGAATCAAACACAGAAATAGATTTTAACATTTCGAATTTCATTGAAAATGTCTTCGCTTTACCACATACTGCATTAAGATAATCATAGGTGGATTGGCTCATACATAACTTTGCAGAAAAAACTTACCTCACTTGCTCTATTTAATAAACTAATTGATTCACTAATAATTCCATCATTATTACTTGAGAAGGAAGAATCAAAATGCATACGTAATGGATGGAGACAAGAACTATAGCACTTTTCAAATGGAATCTTATGAATAAAATACAGAACGACGTTACATTAGCAACTTCTGTCCTGAGCTCAAAAAACCTCTACCTGTCGTGAAATCGCTTTCCCGAAAATCTATTTCCTGGCTCCTTTTTCCCCTCCACTAGAGCCTTTCATCCCTCGATTGTCCTTTGTCTTCTCGCGCATCTTCCCCTCCACCGGCGCTGCCGCCTGGTGGTCCAAGGAGACGTCATCTTGAGCCCTCATCGTCGGCTCGTCGGCCGGAGACGGGGGCGGCGGCGGCGGCGGTGGAAACGTCGCAAGATCGGGAGGCGCTGGCGGATACAATGGAATGGCAATGGCGACGCCGCACAGAGACTCGGAGGGGAGAAATCGTCGGTCAAAAATTACTGGCGGAGCCTCAGATCCCTGGTTCCGATTATATTACAATCCCTTGGGATGGAATTAGTGGCGGATGAAACGGGATAGTTCTTCCAAGCAGGTGTTTTTTTGTTGTTTTTTTTGGTGTTAGTGTTACCTTTTCCTTTTAGTTTGCTACATATCCCAATTCAGTTGTAACCAGAAGCGGTAGCTCAGTGCATAAACTGATGTCACTGCAGCGCCTCTGACCGGTAGGTCCTAGGGTCAAGTCCCGATGACGGCAAGATTTTCGACACTACCTTTTCAACTAGATGGAATTCAGTCCCTGTCTGGAGGAAAATTCTAGTGGTCGGCTTCTCTGATCGGTAGTTTTCCATGGTTTCTCCGATCAACACCAGACGAATGCCAGAGCACTACCCTAACGAACGGGCCACGGACCGCGCGCGGTCTGTCCTTCCTCTTCCTTCTTCTATCCTCTTCCCTTACACACACACTTACACAAGCATGCACTACACTTCTACATATTTCGGGAGACCGGTCGGGAGCTTAGAGCTTGTTCCGGCTGGGGCGATGCCCCGCTGGTAGGAGAGTCTTGGTTAGGACGTAACCCCGCTAGCCGACGGTAGGTCGGCGCCGGATCTCGCCATCCAGTGGGGAAAGATCACCGCCATCTCCCGAGGGCAACATACACTAACAAACGGGACTAATGACCTAAGCTGTTAACGAGCCCGGAATCACTAAACAACTAACCAATACAGTTGTCATGTGAAACAACACAATTGACCCAACCACAACTCGCCTCGAGAGTAAGAGAGACCTAAGTGCAATGAAGACAAACAGGCCACTCATGTTTTCGCAAGAGGCAACTTGTTCTCTTAGTGTCTCATACAGCATTAAAATGTCCTACTTTATTCTATACACATGGCTTCCAAGGAATGATTTTATCACAAAAAGTATACGTAAACCCATAACATATTAGGTCCTATGAACATTAAAAGCTTTTAAAAGACAATTAAATCTGCAGTTTACTCACAATGTACATAAAATTGACATTTTTTATACGTACGAAGTCGAAAACAACTTTGCACATGAAGCTTCTGCCATTCTTTTGTAAGGCACGACCGCCCTGTCGAGAGAAATATCTCTAGGGGTTGAATTCAATTTACAATTCACTTCTATAATACAAATCTACACCACCTCAACAGATGATATCGTGATTTCTGACAAATGAGAGGATAAGAAAAACGAGTAAAATTTGTAGTTTGAAAGTGTGTATATACGCCCACTGTGCGGGAGCTGAAGACAGCCACATTGACGGCACGTCGAGGGTTGTATATAGTTCACTCGCAGGCACAGCAGGCAGCGGCGAATTGGAAAACGCCGCGGACAAAAGAGCGGCGCGGAGCGCACCTGCGGCGGCGCTGGCGAACGTAATGGACGCCCCAAACGCCCCCTCCGCCCCCCCCCCGCTCCTCTGCCGCAGCTGCCGCCCTCCCCGATACGAGATTTCGCCCAAGACACCAGAAGCTACCGACAGCAAGAGCAAGGCGGAAGAAGAGACCTCCTCGACTTCAGACCCTCGTCCTTCAGTCCATTAGCGCCGCCGGCAGCATTAAGCGCACGACCAAAGAGCAGATATCTGGTAGGGGAGGCTAGATTCACACCATTCAGGGATTTTTAGGTTTTTTGCCAGGTCGAATACTGCTGTCGTTGTAGAATTTTCTTTTTCTCCAAATGGATGACAATTTTTGTAAGCTCTGTTCGGGTAGTATAGTAGTATTCCAGGATGATTCCAAAACTTGTGATGAAAGAAAATATGTCAATCAACTTAAAAACCACGTTTATAAAGCAGTAAATTTTTAATTGGAATTATTTCAAAACAATAGTTTGCAAGACGTACAAAGAAATGCCTTGGGAAGGCTCGTCAGTCTTCACCGAATGTCTTATAAATTACCCAAATTGTCATTTTAAAAAGGAGGTAAATTAGTAATTGAACGTACTCGCAACCGGAAGAGGTAGCTCAGCACCTCAGCTGATGTCACTGCAGTGCCTCTGACCGGGAGACCCTAGGTTTCAGTCCCTAACAAGACCTAAACAACATTATTTTTTAATTACATTTAAATTAAAAGAAACCACATCATAAGCTTAAATAAACTTAGCTATAAATCTAAAATAAACTAGAAATTCTAGCTAAATTATAAATTTAGCTCGAAAGCTAATAGCTACAAAGATAAATTTCATCCCTAACCACCTTCAATGGTTGTTACTCTAGAACAAAATTCAGGACAGAATCACATAATTTGATCATACAATGAAACCATAGAGCACACTGTCGGCGGAACCGAAAGTAAATTTGAAACTGGTACATTAAAAAATTCCAATTTTAATAATTGTATATTATCTATACATCACATAAAGTGTTTATTCCAAAAATGTTTTTCCTGTTCTCCGGCTCGACAGCCAGCTACGGGCCTTCGCCGATCAGCGGTGACCCAAACTCTCGACCGTTGGATAAGGTTCGAGTAGTTAGCACGAACACATCCCTTCACCATATATACTGATTTTCATAACCTTAGGATGGGCTTTCTCATCGTCACACAGCAAAGGATATCGGGACATTTGTAAGGAAAGCTCACACGTATAATTCACGTCGGCCGAGAATCGAACCCAGGATTCCGCCGTGGAAAGCAAACACGCTACCACGAGCCACCGAGGGAGAACCCGTTCTTTTTATCACATTGCGAAATGTATTAACTAAAGCAACCGTATTTTCATTGTGGACTGGATTTTCGCGGTTCCGACCCATCCAATCATTCGGGGCACAACTACTTCGACCCACTCGATTGATTGATTCATTGATACCTGATTCCGATCGTGTCAACTGCTGAGGTCATTAAAGCCGTTAGTGTAGTGCATATTTTTCTCTCGGGAGATTGCGGTGATCTTCCCCCGCTGGATGGCGAGATCCGGCGCCGACGTACCGTCGGCTAGTGGGGTTTCCCCTCACCAGGCACCGCCCCAGCAGAGACAAGCTCTAAGCTCCCGACCGGTCTCCCGGACGGGAGCTTAGAGTGGTAGTGTAGAGCGGAGATGGTAGTGTAGTGCATGTTAGTGTAAGTGTGTGTGTAATGGGAGAGGATAGAACAAGGAAGAGGAAGGAAAGATCGCGCGCGATCCGTGGCCCGTTTGTTAGGGTACTCCGGCATTCGCCTGGTGTCGACCGGAGAAACCACGGAAAGCTACCGAGCAGAGTAGCCGGCCGCTAGAATTCTCCTCCAGACAGCGACTGAATTGGACCTAGCTGAAAAGCTAGTGTGTAAAATCCTGCCGCCGTGGCGAGTGTAACCTAGGACCACCTGGTGAGAGGCGCTGCAGCGACATCAGTTGATGCACTGAGCCATCTCTCCCTGTCGACCCACTCGAGCGCGGGGCCCAACGCTACTTAAAATTCTAGAACACCGCGGCTTCGTCAGCACCTGGAAATGCGTCCGAACGCGGCGAACAACAGCAGACGGTGCTCCGCTAGGAGTCGGCGGGAAAGTCGGGGGAAACGCGATGAGCGCCTGCGAAGAAGGCGAAGCTGCAGCCGCTCGGAGGCACAACGTGATCGCCCCGCGGCTCTAAGTTTTAATGAGGGAGAAGTGATCCTCAACTGCTAACGTCATTAGGGCGCCTCAACTGCTAAGGTCATTAGTCCTGCATGTTTTAATCGCGGGAGGTGGCGGTGATCTGCTCCCGCTGGAAGGCGAGATCCGGCGCCGACCTACATGCCGGCTACTGGGGTTTTCCTCAACCTTGAATCTCCCACCAGCGGGGCACTGTCTCAGCCGGGACAAGCTCTAAGCTTGTGTCCGACAAGTGTGGTGTAGTGTAGTGCATGTGTGTGTGTGTGTGTGTAAGAAGTGAGGATAAAACGGGGATGAGGAAAGAAATATCGCGCACGGTCCCTGGCCTGTTTGTTTGGGTGCTTACTACTCGGGCATTCGTCAAGCGTAGATCGGAGAAACCAAAGAAAATTGCGGATCAGAGGTGCCAGCAGCTAGAATTCTTCTCCAGACAGCGGCTTTATTCGACCTAGCCAATGTAGAAAATTCTTCCATCATCGGGACTCGAAACCTAGGACCCCCGGTGAGAGGCACTGTGGTGACATCAGTTGATGTTCGTGGTTTCGTAGTGCAGTCAGAAACTCGGCAAAAGTAAAAAAATGAAAAAGTTAATTTTTTGCTTCAAAATGCAAAAGCTTGATTGAGTATTCGCTTATTCTTATACTGAGCGAACTGACTGAATTCTCGTTCTCGCCACTGCTTATGACACAGCTGTCATACGACACCAAGACTCGAAGGAAGATGCCGCCTCTAAAATATTTGCATTATCGTGAAGCGTAATGGAACAGCCACAGGAATAGCTAATATTCTTGGTAGTTAAGTTAGTTAGTTAATGCCTTATTTTACGTGGCGAGACTCGGGCCATCAGGCCCGCTCTTCCATTTAACCATGCAAATTTCACTCCTTTGAATTGAATTGAATTGAATTGAATTTGCTTTATTTTACGTGGCGAGACTCAGGCCATGAGGTCTGCTCTTCCGTCTGACCACGCAAATTTCGTTACACTCCTTTCAACAAGAGAAAGAAGGTGACGAAACAGGCGATTTGAATTTAGCTCAGAAGCATCATTTAGGCTTGAGGATCTTTTACATGCAGTAAATCTACAAACATGGGAAAGCCGGCTTTACTTCCCCTCCGAAGGAAGGCGTACGAAGGATTTTTTCGCCCTTAAAAATTCTCCTTTCACCACCTAGCGGAGAAAGGAGGTATTATCTTGGGCGACGAAACAGGCGGATCTCAATTTTGCTCAGAGGCTTCTTTTAGGCCTGAGGATCTTTCACATACAGTAAATCTACTGCATGGGACAGCCGGCTTTACTTCCCCTCCGAAGGAAGGGGTACGAAGGATTTTTTCGCCCTTAAAAATCCACGGCTACGATCGGGTTTGAACCCGCAAACTCAACGTCAAGAACCGTTTAAAAACTGTACTACGTTATTATAGTTTTTCTGAAGAGAGTTTGTTAAAATATATCATTTACTGCAGTGTGGTACGAGAGTATTTTATTTGCAGTTCTTGAGCAGAGTGCCTGCTACGTTTTGGAAAACCGTTTTGTGTGGTTTCATTCAGAATCTCTTTTACTGCTGCAGGCCACTAGTCTTTTTAATCACCGACCCATCGAAATCATTGAACCATTTCCAGAGTTGGCCATCAGGCCATTTCTAGAATCGTAAAATCCTAAATATCTCATATATTAGCTGCGTGCGACGCGTCCCTTGGTGCAGTGGTCTCTGAGCATCGGGTTTAAATGGCGTCGACCCATGAGGAATTTATTGTGAACAAATATTTCTCGGGTCAGGTGCTCTCCCAATATCAGTGCTTTTCTTTCAATTATTGTTCCACTATTTAAATTGCCTCGTTACGCATTCAAAATACATAACATAGTGTTCATACATAACTTAGTGTAGTTCAGAAAGCACTTCGCAAAGAACACAGTGCCCAGCACAGGGCTCCAATAAAACGAGGTAACATTCAATTGTGTTAAAAGGTATGTCAAGGACAAAAACCACAAGTATAAGTTTTGATATTTCCCCCAGAAAGATTCTGTAGAATGAATAAAGTCCAGCGATGATTTGATTAAACATTTTTCTAAAACTCTGTATTTATGAGTACATTCGCTTTAAATAATGTCAAATAAAGTTTCTCGAAAATAAAACAGTTTTCTGTAAAAATGAACTTAAAATTCCACATTTTCAAAACCACATACACTCCATTTTCTCAAAAATGTGTCCAAATTTTTTCTTCAAATTTTTCTAATGGATGGTGCTAATTGCACTGTTTTATAAGACGTAAAGTTCTTTTCGGGGTACTCTTTTTGTTTTTTCAAATATTACACAAATGTATTTTTTAAATACCTCTCACTCCGTTAATATTGGCATTTCCATCGATTTGTATACATTATTACTGTATACTATATCTGTGAGTAGAAGTGCTTCAAACGACTTCAAATTAGCGTTTTCAAATTCTCAATATATTTCCGAGAAAAAGAGCTTCAAATTTCGCATTTACAGTAACGCTTAATCACTATTTCCTCAAAAACAGCAACGAATTTCTCAATGAAAACTTCTATTTGGGACGAGTTTTTACTCTCCTTTAATATTCTTGAAGTAATACTTCTGTTGTACAACTAGGAAAGAAAAATGGTGAGAAATTGTCAATTGTCAAAATTTGCAGCTGGTCAGAGAATGGAGCAAGACCTTAATGCCAAGCCACACCAAGGAAATTAGAAAAATTAGGTACGAGAAAGTCTGTGCCATTCTGTAGCACCTCCAGTTATGTCCTTCTATAGTGGCGTTTCCGGCCACAGTGCGCTGGCTCTTGGCTACCTGTGCACCGTGAGAGATTGGTTCCCTGCTCTTTCGCTGGCGCTGCGGAAGTGCTTGGGCAGCAGTGCTGCCTCGCTGCGTCTCGCCTGCGCATCTCTGAGAGCCAGAGGGGGTGGGGATGACGAAGCACTTCTCAGCACCTCATTGCGAACTCAATCTGCCAACAGGTTCACCAGCCGGCTGCTCAGATCGGTAGTTTTCCGTGGTTTCTCCGATCAACATCAGGCGAATGCCGGAGCAGTACCCTACCAAACGGGCCATGGACCACGCGCGATCTGTCTTACCTCTTCCTTGTCCTATCCTCTCCCCTTACACACACACTAACATGCACTACACTACCACATATTCTGGGAGACCGGTCAGGAGCTTAAACTTGTCCCGGATGGGGCGGTGCCCCGCTGGTGGGAGAGTCCTGGTTAGGGAGAAACCCCACTAGCCGACAGTAGGTCGGCGCCGGATCTCGCCATCCAACGGGGGAAGATCACCGCCATCTCCCGAGAACAAACATACACTACACAAACGGGACTAATGACCAAAGCAGTTGACGTGCCCGGAACCACGAAAAAATCAGTCAATCAAACCCACATGTTCACATTCCTGTGTAGACAGGGATTAATACTCTTATTCTTACGCTTTGAAATTTAGAATGTTTTGTGCTGATTTATTCAATTCAATGTTGCGTTATTTTAAGTAGCGAGGCTCAGGCCTGTTCTTCCGCCTGGCCACGCAAATTTCGCGAAGTTCCTTCTGTCATTTGTCAGTGAAAGAAGGTGTCACTCGAGCGACGAAACAGGCCAATAAAGTGTAGCTCAAAGGCCTCGTTTAGGCTTGATCTTGCACGTACAACATGGGACAGTCGGCTTTATTTTCCTTCTGAAGGAAATATGTGTGAAGGAAAGTGTATGAAGGATGTTTTCGGTCTTAAAAATCCACGGGTTTGAACCCGCGAACCTGGGTATAACAATCCACTATCCTTGCCGTTACACCATCGGAACTGCGTTTATAGACCAATCACACCTCAGTGTGACTGTTAAATCCAGTTCCTTGTCATTTGTAGAACTGAGTGTGCATATGAAAAGGGATAGTTAAATAATTCGAGATTGTAAGTAGAAATGGAGACCAGCCAAGTATTGGGATGTATGTTCTTAACAAGATGTTCAAAGGCACAACATTATTATTAAAGTCTTGAACAGACTGGAACAATGGGCATATCCGAATAAGTTGGTGAAAAATGCCCCCAAACTAAATCGATAATCGCGATGCTCATATAAAAGAGAATACAAAATGACGTAATTTCACAAAAAATCAGCCTCCTAAGGTAATCTGTTGCACAGATACAACGAGAAACGTGTTTTTCATGTTTTATTTTTTTCTCAGTTGCTATTGCATGTATGTTCAACCAATATATACGTTTGTCAACCAATTCTAACGCCAAATTCGAATTTAAAAAATTAATTAATTTTTTAAATGGATTTTCGACGTGATAACGTTGGAGTACTGACTCAGTTTTTTTACCTAGTGTCTTATCACATTCTATAACATACAATTTTTTCAGACTTTTAAAGAATGTGGACGACAGTGAAAGAAAATTAAAACCAATTTTATCAGTTCAAAAATTTGAATTATTGAAAAGTCTCACAGTCAAAAGTCTGATTTACAACCTTTTTGCTGACAAATCTTTGTCTTATGTGGAAAGTATTTATATTATCGAAATAAAATTATTAAACCCTGTTTGTTATTAGATTTATGTATTATTTCTAATATAAATCAAATTACTCGGTTTTAGGTATATTGTTTTATTGTGTATCCTATTTTTAAAATATAAATCAAAATACTTAGTTGTAGATTTATTAATTATTGACAATTAGAAAATCATAGGCAATTAATCATTGTCACTGTCTTCTTCAATAACTTTAATAACTCTCCTTTTTTTCAGTCTGATACATGCAATAGAAGCTGAGAAAAAATAAAACTTGAAAAACACGATTCTTGTTGTATCTGTGCAACAGATTGTCCTAGGAGGCTGATTATTTGTGAATCTACGGCATTTTTCATTCTTTCATATGAGCATCGCGATTATCGATTTGGTTTGGGACAGTTTTCACCACCTTATTGGGGTGTACCCTTTCTCTATGATGTATGGCGGTTTCCGTGCAATTTACATTTCATGAGAATAAATAGCAAAGGAACTTGAGAGTAAAAATTCTAGTTTGCTTGAAGAGAGTACAATACGAAACTAGCAAACAAATGACATTTCCAATAATGTCGGGAGTGTATCAATAATTAAAGAATCGTCATCATCATAATTTTCATCATTGTTGTCATTCATTTGATTTTCATCATCGTCGGCATCAAATAAATACTTTGCTCTCCCTCAGTAATGTCCATAGTGTGATAAATGCATATTTTATCGTATTAGGCTTTCTTTTCCAGTTTTCCTTTTGAATCTTATCTTGAAACGTAAACTTCTCTGAGCTACTTTGAAAATGGCTTTCCTAAAATCTACGAGTATATTGTACTATGAACCATTTGATAGGTATGCAAATATTTTTTCAAATTCCACTATACGTAAGCATTCTTTAATATTTAGCTAGCTTCAGCTTTAAAATAGCACGCCCACAATTTTTGGAAATCAACAAGATCCTAAAATTCAGGAATTCATCACTTAATTAGCCTTTAATTTTGGATATGGTTTCGTTGAGTTTGTGTTTTGAGTTCTGCTGACATTAGATGGCTATATTCTTGCACCTCAAGTAATTGTCTGTCGAACGTCTCGCTGAATTGCGCGTTTCTTTATCACACGTGAAATTTGAGACTACTCTGACCGTTCATCAAATAGCAATACAAATTACATACTTTTCTTACATTTTCCATTTTGTGATCCATAATCGTCGTCGTCATCATGATCATCAGTCGTCGTTGTCATCGTCTTCGTCAACGTCGTCGGATGTCAACGTCTTCGTCAACGGACAAGGAAGAGGGAGAAAAGATCGCGCGCGGTCCGTGGCCCGTTTGGTAGGGTACTGCTCCGGCATTCGCGTGGTGTTGATCGGAGAAACCACGGAAAACTACCGATCAGAGCAGCGGGCCGCTAGAATTCCCCTCCAGACAGCAACTGAATTCGACCTAGCTGGAAAGCTAGTGTCGAAAATCCTGCCGCCGTGGCGAGTGGGAACCAAGAACCTGCCGGTCAGAGGCGCTGCAGTGAGATCAGTTGATGCACTGAGCTACTGCTGCCGCCCCTGACCCTGCCTTTGGGCGCGTGGCGGCGCGAGGCGCGGGCGGCGGTCCTGCTGGGCGCTGCGTCTGGAGAAGCTCCGCGGCGCAGCGCGGGGCCCCGCGGGGGGCCCGGGGAGGCGGGGCGGGGCGGGGCGGGGGCCGCGCAGGTGCGGACAGCGGGCAGCGGTCTCCGGCGCGGCGCCCGCGCAGGTTGCGCTCAACCTTGAGCTAAATCGGGCGGGCGGGCAGGAGGACGCGCGCCGCACGCCTCGCCGCCGCCCCCGCCGCCCTCCGAGTACCCTCTGCACAGCAGGTGCCCGTCCGTCCGTCCCCCCACCCACCCACCAGCGCCTCGTCCTGTTTGCTCCCGGCTGCAGCCACCCTCCGCGTCCTGCTTTGGCTTTTGCAACTCTGTGTCGCTCCGTCGGTCGGGATTTCCCGCCCCCACTCTAGTGTCTTCACTCGTCCTTTCTCACAGTTTCCAAATGACGTCTCACCGGCGGAGATGGCTCAAGGCATCTATTGATGTGACTGCTGTGCTCCTTACCGGAAAGGCGTAGGATTCGAGTCCCGACACAGTCTGCCTGAGCGTTTTTGGCGTCACACAGCTATAGAAACTGAGACGATTGTATTAGAAAGGTACAGCTCTACTGTGCCCCGACCGGGAATCGAACCCGGGATCGCACCACGAAAAGCTAGATGCTGACATGAACTACCGGAGGGCCACACTTTAAATTATCAATCTCAAGCTACCGTATTTTACTTTAACATCTGCATTCCTTTACGAGTTCTGATGCCCAAATACGACAACCAAAGCCCAGCGTGAGTTCACTCTCCGTTGAAAGCGAAGGGAATCGCAGGGGCAAATCGCAGGAGGTGGGCGCTGTCGCCACCCTCTTGCCACCCTCCAAAGCTCCGGCGAAAGGTGGAGCTCTGGAGGTGAAGTGCGGCAGAGAGTGGGGGCGGGTGTGAGGCGGTGGTGGGGCTTGGGTGGTGACGGGGATGGGGGCAGGGGTGGGGCGTGGGTGGGGTTTAGGTGGGGGTGGGGGTGAGGACAGGGGTGGGACTTGGGTGGAGCGGGAGTGGTACGGGGGTTGGTGCCGGGGCGGGGGTGGGGGTGGGGGCGTGCCGTTCGGAGATCCCCCGTTAAATTCAGAGTTTTCCATCGCAGTTATAGAGAGCCAACAGCTTGTAACTCCATGACGAGGCATCAGTTGTATACTTCCATACAGCATCTACCCAGCTCTACCCCTTAACAGAACAGTCTCCTCAGCGTTAACTTTTCATGGTGAATTTCAGAAAGAGCCTCATGCCAATGGTATACAAGCTAACTGAATTTTTCTGAACGATTTTATTTAATTTCATTTACTAGCTTATTTGAGCGCTTTGCGAATCCAGAATCCATGTACACTATTGTGTGTGGTATTAGGCACATTTCAATTCTTTTAAAAGAGCATTTGAGGCGTGACTTTTCAAGAATATAAATCTTGAAATATGTATCAAAGTAAATTCTTATAATTCATGACAAATGCAGGAAAATAATTCAGTGACACTTAAAATAGCACCTGGGAAAATAAAAAATAAGTGAAATTCTGAGCTCAGTCAGTTATATATTTAGTTTATGCTTATCATTCTGATAAGGCATTATTGATCGGAGCTTTGAAATGCATTGCCATAATATCTGGCTTTCGAGTAGACATTTGCAGTTGTTTTTGTTGTGGAAGACTTTGCCTTTGAACCTCGAAAATGAATATTTCATCTTGTTTAGACATTAAATCACTTTGAAATTGCTATACCAGATTCGTACAAAGAATAGTTTAATAAGCCTTCATTCTTATAATGCATTATTGATAGGAGCTTTGAAATGCATTGCCCTGATCTCTGGCTTTCGAATACATAATTGCAGTTTTTTATTGTTTTAGACTTTGCCCATGCCCTCCAAAAAGAATATTTCATTTTTATATTGTTTCCTTGAGTAAATGCTCATGTTTCTCGATTATTCATACCCAGATGAAATTGGCTAAATTTGTCAATGCGTTGTATGTCTCGAACAAGTGCTAAGAGAAGACCAGCAGTTGAAACTGATATTTGCTGACATTTTGCTAGCGCTACAATCACTGCTGTTAAGTTGAACTATGTTCCTTGTTCCACTGGCGTCAAAAACAATGTTTATTCATTTTGTGACTAATTTAACAGCTATTGATTCCCATGTTAGGTACTGGTGACACAATATTCTTGTTACGAAGTAATTCGTATTAATTTGCCTCATTGTGAACGTTGTGTGGTAAAAAATGCCTCCTCTACGTCCTTTTTTCTACCACCCACATCCTATCGCGATAATGAATTGCAATTCATTCGTCTTATTTCCGATTGTGTGCATAATATAAATCCACGCCCTAACAGTAATTTAAGATCGTTGCATCAAAATAAATTTCTCGGATGTGACAGAAACCCTCCCATTTGAGATTCGTAATAGTGAATGGAAACCTGCATTTCGTGATTTACGTCCGCTTTCGTCACCGTCCAGCCATCGCGCGTGTCCTTGCGCGGCGCGACGGGGGCGTGGCAGCGGCGGGGCGGGGCGGGGCGGGGCCGGCTTGAGCAGGCAAGGCGCGGACGGCGGGAGGAGCAATGAGGAGGAGGAGGAGGAGCGCGAGGACGGAGGCGGAAAGAGGGTTTTCGCCTTGTGCGCACAAGGAGGCGCAACTGAGGTGGACTGGCGTGGCGCAGCGTGGCGGGAGTGGCTTGGCGGTGGAGCGTGGCGGGGCGAGGTGAGGAGTGTGGCGGGGCGTGGGGGTGTGTGGCGCGGCGTGACGGGGAGTGGCGGGTCGTGGCGGGCGGGGTGGGGTGTGAAGCGGCGGGGAGGAGTGGTGGGGTGGTGGGGCGTGGCGTGGCGGGAGGGTTTGGCGGGACGTGGCGGGGCGGAGCGAGGTGTGGCGTGGCGTGACGGGGAGAGTGGTGGAGCTTGGCGGGGCTTTGCGGAGAGTGGCGGGGCATTGCGAAGCGTGGCGGGGCATTGCGGGGCGTGGCGGAGCGTGGCGGGGGCTTGCGGGAGTGGCGGAGCGTGGCGGGCCGTGGAGGGGCGGGAGGGGCGAGGGGGCAGAGGCGGGGCGTGCGCACCTTTGCCGGCTCTGTGTGCGTCTCGGGCCGGCCGGAATGCCGTGGTGCCGCAGCTGAGGTGGGCTGCTCAGAAGCGAGGGCGGAACCTGAATCGAAGGCGGAGGAGGCGGGAGGGGAAGGGGCAGACCTGGGGCCGGAAGAACGTAAAACAGGACGAACGTGGATACTTTTACTAATGAACTTCATTTCATCCCTCGGCTATTAATAATGTGACAATATATTTTACAAAGAGTTGCAAGTTGTTACATTTTATTCTCCATTTAATTGACAATCTTACAAAAAAAATTAATTTCGAAGTTTTAATGCGACTTATTTTTCGTGTTGTCGTAATATTCTTGACCTTTCCTCTTAACATGGTTAAAATCTTTATTTGCCTTCTTTTCCAAGCGGTTGTGTGTCTTTCGGGAGGTTGAGGTGCCAGTGGGTCAGGCGGGCGCCGAGCGTCGGGGGAGGGGCGGGGCCGGGCATCCCTGCGTACGTGCAGGAGGCCATGGCGCCGTGCGGCGCGCGCCGAAAGCGTGTATCCGCGCCTCCACTACACCTCCGCTCGCCCCGCCCGCCCTCGCCGCGCCCGCCGCCACCGCCGCTGCCAGCGCAGCCGCCGCCTCATCCGCCTGCTGCGCCCAGACGGCGTCCCGGTCGGCCCGAGACGCACACAGAGGCCGGCTTGGTGCGCACGACACGCCCCTCACCGCGACGCCACGCCCGCCACCCCCACCACTCTCCGCCATGTCCCACCACGCCCCACCCCGCCACGCCACGCCACTCCCCGCTATACCCTGCCACGCCACGCCCTGCCACTCCCCGCTACACCCTGCCACGCTACGCCCTGCCACTCCCCTCTACACCCTGCCACGCATCGCCCCGCCACTCCCCGCTACACCCTGCCACGCTACGCCACGCCACGCTACACCCTGTCACGCCACGCCACGCTACACCCTGCCACGCCACGCCACACTACGCCCGCCACTCTCCACCACGCCACGCCACGCTACGCTACTCCCCGCTACACCCTGCCACGCCACGCCAAGCCACGCCACGCCACGCTACGCCCCCTCCGCAGAGCAAAGCATAGAAGAGGATCACAAGTTCGCACTCTGCCAGGGGCGATGCGTGGGGCAGCGGTTAACGCGGCTCAGTCCTCTCAACACAAGGGTTGCCCATACTCGCTTGATTTACACGGTAAAAGTACATTTTCTATTTTTTACCATTATTGCTTGCTATTGCCTTGACACGGTGTTTTATATACTCTGCATAACTTACTCGAATCGACAGGATCGTGGTTATGAGGAAAACATGAAAACCGTTGAATGAGGCTATGTGTACTCATTTGGAGGGAATTACGACAGGGAATTATTAAAGGGAATTATTGGAGGCAAATATTAACAGACAAACACAGTCAAGTTAACATCTAGTTAATTAGTAAATAAATAAATTTGAATCAAATAAATTTGAGAAAAAAATAAAATCATATGTGTACCACGTACGTTAATTTGCTCCAATGACCGAGCGGTGTCCAAAAGCCCCAAGGCCGTGTTGCATCAATAACTATTCTCATGTATCAATTAAAATTTATTTCATTGAATTAATGCGATTCCGTTTTCAGTTACCATTTCTGTCATCACTTCCCCACAGAAAATTAATGAAGACTATCTAAACGTCATGGCACTCTGGAAATACACAAAAAATCAGTAACATCTTTTCCTTCGTCCTTATTTTAGGCTCAATTTCACACCACGAAAAATGTGCACCTTGTCTTCTAAATAAAAACTGGTACATCAGTGTAGATAATTGTAGGTTAATAGAAGCATTATTCAAAAAAAGAAACTCGTAAGTATTTAGAACAATTCTCCACTTACTAAGCTCCACAAAATATGAATTGAGAGCCGATAGATAGATTTGTTTGTTTGGTTGGTTGGTTAGTGATGCCGGGCGCGTCAACAGCTTTGGTCATTAGTCCCGTAAGTGTTGTGCATGTTTTTCCCTCGGGAGATGGCGATGATCTTCCCCCGCTGGATGGCGCGATCCGGCGCCGACCTACCGTCGGCTAGCGGGGTTTCCCCCTAACCAGGACTCTCCCACCAGCGGGGCACCGCCCCAGCCGGGACAAGCTCTAATCTCCCGACCGATCTCCCGGAATATGTGATGGTGTAGTGTATGTTAGTGTAAGTGTGTGTGTGTGTGTGTGTGTGTAAGGGGATATGATAGGACAAGGAAGAGGAAGGGAAGATCGCGCGCTGTCCGTGGCCCGTTTGTTAGGGTACTTCTCCGGCTTTCGCTTGGTGTTGATCGGAGAAACCACGGAAAACTACCGATCAGAGCAGTCGGCCTCTAGAATTCTGCTCCAGACAGCGACTGGATTCGATCTTGAAAAGCGAGTGTGGAAAATCCTGCCTTCGTGGGGAGTGGGAACCTAGGACTTTCCGGTGAGAGGTGCAGCAGGGACATCAGTTGATGCACTGAGCTACCGCTCCCGGTCCGATAGATGGAGAAGTGAGACGTAGCTGTGGGTGCGCCCGCAGTGAATACTCATCCATTCTCCGGCGGCAGTGAATGCGGAGGGGGCGGAGTCGGAGGGCTGTGGCTGGAGGAGATGGCTTTGGCGGGCGGGGGCAGGGAGGGGGCAGGGCGGGGGGGGGCGAGGGCAGGGGTGGAGGCGTGGCGTGGCGTGGCGGGGGCGGGGGCGGGACCTGTGCGGGGCGGGGCGGAGCGGGGGAGGGGGCGGGGGGAGGGGCGCTGGGGGCGCGGCGCTTAATCCACGTGGTCGTGTCCGGAATCCAATTGCTCGCCGACCCAACCGCCCCTGCCCCCGCCCCCGGCCTTAGGCGCAGAGGGCCGCCCTCTTAAATATGCACCGGATTGCGGCGCTAACGCCCGCGCCCAAATTCATTTATGGGAATTCGTTACCACGGAGCTTCGTACCACCGGCCCGCGTATTTTAGCCGCTTTACTCGTCGTCCTCAGGGTGCATATAGCCTTGTAATTGATGTGGATTTACATTAAACGCAAGTTGGTTCGTTGGTTGGTTAGTGGTGATTCCGAGCGCGTCTACAGCTTGGGTCTTTAGTCCCGTAAGTGTAGTGCACGTTTTTCCTCGGAATATGGCGGTGATCTTCCCCCGCTGAATGGCCGGAGATCCGGCGCCGACCTACCGTCGGCTAGTGGGGTTTCCCCCTAACCAGGACTCTCCCACCAGCGGGACACCGCCCCAGCCGGGACAAGCTCTAAGCTCCCCACCGGTCTCCCGGAATCTGTGGAATTGTATTGCATGTTAGTGTATGCATAGAGTAAAGAATTATAGAACCTCTTTTGTCTATTGTGTAAGTGTGTGTGTAAGGGGGGAGAATAGAAGGAAGAGGAAGGACAGATCGCGCGCGGTCCGTGGCCCGTTTTGGTAGGGGACTACTTCGACATTCGCCCGGTGTTGTTCGGAAAAAACACGGAAAACTATCGATCAGAGCAGCAGGCCGTTAGAATACTCCTCCAGACAGCGACTGAATTCGACCTAGCTGAAAAGCTAGTGTCGAAAATCCTGCCGCCGCGGGGAGTGTAACCTAGGACCTTCCGTTCAGAGGCACTGTAGTGGCATCAATTGATGCACTGAGCCACCTCTTCCGGTTTATTTTTATCCTATAATTTTTTTTCTCAGGTATGCTGACTTTTTAAAGTGAATTCCATCAAAGTTTCTACCTGTAAGACCCGCTAGTACGTTTCAATTGTTATTGAATGTCTGTTATTGTCTTCTATTGTTATTCCTTGTCTAGAATAAACCGAGTACAATTATATCTACATTAACTGCAAAGTTGCTATAGTTGGTCAAAAAGAAAAAAACTCAGAAATTCCTAATTATAAATCTCACATAAAGAATTTCTATCTCATCATGCAAAATATTATCAACTTCAACATGTTTGAAGTAAAATGTAATCGATTTTGTACGGATGAATTAAGACATGCATTAAGCTCAAGAGACTACTAACCAAATAACTAAGTTTTATATTAAATTACATTAAACCATTACAGTAAATATTACAATTATCAATTAAATTATTGATGGATGATGTACAATGCTGGAATGAAGAATTTTTCGCAAAAACATATCAGTTTTATGACATGAATTTCCTCAACGATCAGTGGAGTGCGTGGAAGCGTCCGCATCCGTAAGCTTCACTCCGGAGCAGCTTCGCGCGCGCATCTCGTGGGAAGAGGCGCGGGCGGTGAATAAATACGCAGCCGGCGCCGGGGCTCTCGCGCGAGGAACGGCGTCGCGGCGCTGTGCGTCGCGCCGCGTCGCGTCGCGTCATGTCGCGCGCCAGCGTCGCATCTCGTGGAGCGGAGCGCGGGCTCGCATAAGCAATCGGGCGCAGCGGAGCGGAACGGAACTGCCCGCCCAGCGCCGCGCCGCGCTTCCACAGCCAATTAGACGACCACGCGCGCCCGCGTGGACCGGACGCCGGGGAAACGGGGGACTGGAAGGGGGGCGGGGCGGAGAGTGGGGCGGGGACGGCACGGACCGTGGGGGCGACAGATATGGTGGTGGCGGCGCCGGGGCAGCGGCGAGGGCAGCGGTGGGGGCGAGGGCGTTAGCGGGGGCGGCGGCGGGGGGACAGCGGGCGGGGGGACAGGGGCAAGCGGGGGGCGGGGGTGAAGGCGGGGGCGGCAGAGGGGGTGAGGGCGGGGAGGCGGCTGGTACAGCGGCGGGTGCCGCGGCGGGGACGGTGATGTGAACGGCGAGGCAGCGGAGACGGCAGGGGCGGAAACGGGGGCGGCGGCGAGGTTGGCGGCGGCGGAGGCGGCGGCGACAGGGGGTGGCAGAGGCAGCGGCGGCGGGGTCGAGAGCGGCGGCGGGGGCGGCGGCGGAGGCGGCGGCGACAGGGGGTGGCAGAGGCAGCGGCGGCGGGGTCGAGAGCGGCGGCGGGGGCGGCGGCTGGGACGGCGGCGCGTGTAGCGGCGGGGACGGCAGGGGCGGCGGAGGCGGCAATGGCGGAGGCGGGGATTGGAGCGACGGCAGGGGCGGCACCGGGGCAGGCGAAGACGGCGGCGGGGATGGTGACGTCGGCGGTGGCGGCAGGGGCGTGGCGGGAGCGGCTACGAGGGCGGGGGCGGGGTGGTGGCGGGAGCGACGGCGGTGAAGGCAGCGGGGGCGGCGTAGCCGGTGAGGGCGGCGAGGCGTCGGGGGCGGCAAACAAAAGGACGCCGCCCGCGCGCTGGCCGCGTCGCGGGGGCGGTGGAGTGCGAGTCGCGAGCAGCAGCCGCCGCCGCCGCCGCTGCCTTCCGCTCCAGCGGGGGCCGATCGCAGCTGCTGCCTCCCACGCCCACTCGCAGTGGCGGCGGACACCAGCGCCGCCGCGCCGTTTCCGGAATCGCCAACCTTCGTCGATGCTGTTCTCGTCACTAGCGAGGTGGTCGCTGATCGCGTCGTCGATGACAACAGTATCGTCATCACGGCACAGTCAGTATCATGGCTCGTCGATCTCCCTTTCGTTCATATTCATCTCTTGTCATTTTTGTGTGTAACCCCATTTTTGTCTGTCGCCACTTTGTTCGTCACCACCATGACCATATCCCTCTTGTTTGTCACTATTGCGAGTCACTATCTTGTCTGTCATACTCTCTTTAGCCACATCACCAATCCCATTGTCACCAACATCCTGGTGACATTGCATTGCTAATCTTAATCCGTCATTCACCCTTCCGCCCCAATAACAATTACCTTTTCGTTCACTAATTTCCATTTTCATTGTCCCATCTTCGGTTAATCCGATCATGGGATTTCTTCCATTAGCCCAATGTTTCCATTCGTACCATCGCCGCTAGTGACTGTCAACAGTTATGTAGGCGTCCTTATCACATTTCGCTATCTTTTTTGCCATTTCGAAAATGTTTCGGAAATGTTCAAAATTTGTTCGACGTCTTCCTACATATACAATTATGAAGATAGAGATTTTTTCCTTAATAAAATCTGTTCCTTAAAGATCGATTTTGAAATAAAGTCATGTACAATATTTCAAAAATTTGAGTATTTTTCCCGTAATTTTGCGTTTTAGGAACCATTAGTTTCCATACCAAAATATGTCGTCCGAGACAAAGTGTGAGACAATCTTTCTCAAAAATATTGCTAGTGAATGTTTTTTTTTAATCTGTGAAGAGAAAATTTTCAAAAATTGTAAACAGCATGAAATACAGCCGAAACCAAGAAGGAACATGTCGTGTTTGGGGTTTTGTGTGAAGGGTGTTAGTAGGGAGCTCTGAGGAACGAAGCTATGGCAGGCACCCCGGCGCTCGCCCGCTCGGCTGGCCCTCCCAGCGCTCTCGGCCCGCGCACGGACCACTTGCTGCACACCGCAATTCGCGAGTGTTCTGCGCCGCTCCGCTGCAGACGCAGGCGGCGGAGGCGGCTCGGGGGCGGGGCCGCGGGGACAGGGGCCTGGCGGTGACGTTACGGCGCCGCAAATATCGTCGCCACCGTCGTTCCTTCCCCCACCCCCGCCGTCCCCCTCGCATCCACGACCCTCGCATCGGTGGTCTGGCCGCCCCCGCCCCCCCTCCCCCGCCGGGGACGAAACTTCCTCCGCCGGCGTGGCGCTCGTTAGGGTCCTCGTCTGCGGGCCCCGCCCACCGCCCGACGCCCGTCGCCCCCTCCCTCGCCGGCCGAGAGTCCTCTGCTGAGGGCGGGAGCTGGGCGGACGGCCCCGCAGGAAATGAGAAGATCAAGAGCTCTGCTTTTAGCTGCAGGCCGCTTACGACCTGTTCCAATGACACGCTGCTCTTTGTAATGAGAAACATTCTCCGCACGGGTTCCTCGAAGCGCCCTTTCTTTTACAGGCCTCTTAGAATGCGCTCGCGCTGGTGGGGGCGACCGCTTGCCAGCTGAAGTGATCCGCGCTTCGATTTCTGGTACGCCTTCAATAAACTTACTCATAAAACGATGTTTGGAGCCGAAAATCAAGAGAAAGCAATGGTACTGGCTGCAAACAACAGAAATTACAGGAAGTTAATTTGGCGACCTCATAACAATGTCTCCTCAAATGTGTCAGGAGAAATATATTTTACATGAAAAACATAAGTCTGTCACAATTAATTTACGTCGGAAGATAGTGAAAGTGCTATTGTACTAGCTGTCGTTCGCATTTATTTTAATATAATAATTTCCTTGTCAGTTTCAAACATTTCTCAGGTTCAAACATTTCTAAATTCAATATTTATGTTTTTAATCCAAATATTGTATGTATTTTTCTGAAGGACCCTTTCTGTTTTTTTAATTGTTAGTTATAGTCTTATATTCTCAATATTATTGTCTTTAAACATTGCACATTTATAATGAAATGTAGTTTAAAAAAGATTGTATACACTATGTAACGTAAAAACCCTTGAAAGACATAATATTGTCGAACAATGATAATAAAAACTATTTAAAATAATAATTATTATTATTATTATTATTATTATTATTATTATTATTATTAAGAATGGAATAATGTGAAAGAGAGTGAAAAGAGAAATAAGAAAGAATGGAATAATGTGCAAAACTGCATTGAAAATGCGGCAAGAGAAGCTATAGGCAGAAAGAAGAAAATAAGGAGTAAAAAGGGTCTGAAAATTTGGAACAGCGAGATTGAAAACCTAGTAAAAAACAAGCAAACAGCTTATCTTCAGCACCTACAACAAAATACTGAGGAGAGTAAAGAAATATACAAGGAGAAACGTAATTTAGCAAAAACAGGTATTCGACAAGCTCAACAACAAGCGTGGGATACATTTATAAGCCAAATTGAAAATGATATACACGGAAGACAAAATTTTGCCTATAAGATTCTTAAACATTTGAACAAAGATGAAAAGGAAACAGTGAGAATAGATGTAATTGATAAGACAGAATGGATTACGCACTATAAAAACCTCTGGTATAACGAAAATGAAACCCAAGAAGAAAAATGTGAAGCAATATGCAGTGAAGTCGATCCCATAACGATAAACGAGATCCAAGAGGCTTTGAAAGAACTTAAAAATAGGAAAGCAACGGGAACAGACAACATAAATGCAGAGCTATTAAAGTATGGTGGGATGATGCTCCACTGGCGACTGCAACACATCCTGAATTATTGTTGGCAAACTATTAAAATACCAGAATCTTGGAAAACAGCGAAAGTAATATCCATATTCAAGAAAGGTGATCGCAAAGATTGTAAGAATTACAGAGGAATCAGTATTCTAAATTCAGTATACAAATTGTACGCTAGAATATTAAACAAGAGGCTAAAATGTATCTCAGAAACTCTCATTGGCGAAGAACAAAATGGGTTTAGAAAAGGGAGATCGAGTACAGACAATATCTTCATACTTCAACAAATAATAGAAAAAAAGAAAGGAATTCAATCAACAGACACACATAGCATTCATAGATTTTGTAAAAGCCTTCGATAACGTAAATAGAGTGAAACTCTGGTCTATAATGGAAATTAATGGCTATCCTCAAAAGTTGATAGAAGCAATAAAGAGCTTGTACAAAAACTCTACTATTGTAATAAAAGTAGGAATAAATGAAACTGATAAAAATATTGATAAACAGAGGAGTGCGACAAGGATGTCCAGTCTCACCAACACTTTTTAATATTTATATTGATGACATTATCCAAAATTGGAAGCAAATTATTTATAAAGGTATTAAGGTAGCAAAAGAAAATATTTTGAATATTTTACTCTATGCAGACGACGCTTTAATATTCCAGGAAACAGAAGATGATTTACAGTATTCATTATTTCACTTAAATCATTTATGTAAAAAATACGATGTTGAAATTTCAAAACAAAAAACAAAGGTGATGGCATTTTGGGGAAAACATATGATACGATCCAAAATTATTTTGGATAAAACAATTTTAGAGCAAGTCTCCAGTTTCAGCTACTTAGGTTGTCAAGTCGATCCAGATACCAGTAAAGACATCAACATTAAATTGGCAAGGTTCCAAAGAGTTTGTGGTACTATACATAATACATTAAAAAATAAGACAAGGCAAGATACAAGAATAAAGTTTATAAGACTATGGCTCTTCCAACTCTTCTGTATGGCAGCGAAAGTTGGGTACCAACAAAAAGAATTTTAAGTAGAATACAGGCCACTGAAATGAAGTTTCTAAGAAGAACGCTAGGCTGCACGAAAGAAGATCATATTCGTAACGAGAAGATTAGGGAAAAACTACATGCCGAAGAAATTGGAAGTAAAATAAACAAATACCGAAACAACTGGTATGAACATACACAAAGGATGGATAATACAAGACTACCTAAATTAGCATTACTGTATCAACCGCATGGACGAAGAGACGGGGGCAGACCCAAAAAACGATGGAAGGAAAACTTGTGAAGACGGAACAGGCTCAAGCCTAATCCATGAAGTGCAGAATATTATTATTATTATTATTATTATTATTAAGTATTATTATTATTATTATTAGTTATTATTATTATTCCCTTTGTAAAAGGGTGGGACTCCACACATTGTTTTATATTGAGTGATACAATTTTATTTCATTTGTATCATGTTTTTCAGTGTATTTTACCGTCAGTAACTTTTCATTTAGTTCAATGTTCACTAAAATTTGCCTGTTATAATCCTTTTAGTTTGAGGATGGAGAATAAATAGGACTCTTCGAAACGTCGCAGTAACACTTTGTTAAAGAAGAGTAAAAATTTAAATTGTATGATTCTGTTATTTTATTTCTGAATTTTTAAGTCACTCGGACTGTTAACACACTCGGAACTCTATGACCGAACTATTTTCTAAAGACAATAGATTTGTTTCTTACATTTCCAAAGAGATCTACATAATTATTTACAATTATTCATTATTTCAATATCCCATCAAAACTAAAATCAATACTAATGTGAATAAATTGTATAAATTCAAAGGCATAAAAGCGTTGAAGTTATAAATTCAATATGGAGAACAATTGTAAGAGCCGGCTGCATTGATTGTCAATTTTCTGTAAATGAATTTGAGGCGTTGTTTCGTCGTATGTATTTATTTTAGCATAAAGCTTCTTCGGCGGCATTGCGGCCATCTTCAGTGCTCTCAGTCATCTTCAGTGCATAGCACTGAAGATGGCCGCAATGCGGCCAAAAAAGCTTTATGCTAAAATAAATACATGCGACGAAACAACGCCTCAAATTCATTTACACGATGGAAATGTCGTTAACGCCACACCATTTCGTACCGTCAATTTTCTATTGTTTCTCCGATCAATATCAGGGGAATGTCGAAGCAGTACTAAAACAAACGGGCTATGGACCGCGCGCGATCCTCTCTTCTTTGTCTTTTCCTCCCCTCTTCCTCACACACACCACACACCACACACACACACACACACACACACACACACACACACACACACACACACACACACACACACACACACTTGCATGCAGTAAACTACAACGCATGTCGGGTACTGAGAGCTTATCCCTGCTGGAGCGGTGTCTGGAAACCGAAGTGTAGAACGGCGCAGGTTCTCTCCAATCACCGAGAAGGAACACCGCCACCTCCCACAATAAAACATTCTCTCCACTACCTGAACTAATGGCCATAGCAGTTGGCTTGCCCGAAACATCAAACAATCAATATTCAATCAAATCAATCAAAATATCAATCAATTAAATATTTTAAACTTCCATATCTTTGAATTGTTGATTTTCATTTATAAGTACATACTTAGGAGAAATATTTCATCCCCAGTAATCTGCCGATTCTAATACAGGTAGATCCCATTTTTCTCCTACTCTGTTCAAGTTAAAGAATGTCTTTAATTTGGATGTTCTCATCTGTCCAGGAAATGAGAGAAACGAAACCTTCCTTCCTCGTCTACGATGAGAGACCTAGTCAAAAAGTTGCATAAGAACCGAGCATGTCACTAATCAATACAAAATACATTACTCCCTTTTTTAAGTGTATTTTGATTAAAGAAAGATCATACAATACTGCAAGCAATCTAGGAATTTTTAGAAGAACATTGAAGCATCAGTGAGAAGCGAGGTCGTCGCGCGAATAGTATAGAACGATTTTCCTAAGGATGAGCCAAAGTGACAGCTAGTGCTGGCAACATAACTGAAGGTTCTGAGGTCGTTGTGTCCTTGAGCCCATTGCACTCCCTTTCTGCATTCGTTCGTTTGCAGTTGGCAAACTTGTAAATGGCTTCGAAGCTTCCTTTTGTAATGTCCTCATCCGACTAAAATATAGTGTGCTACGAGAAATAATGGAAATTAGGAAGTGCAGCGTTATGTGCTCTTCTGTAAAAATTATTTTTTTCTATAAACATTACATTGAGTTTACGTTTTCTGTGATAAATATTATGTTTATTTTAAAACCGAGACTTGAATGAGAGATGCACACCGGTGCACGTGTTTCCAGCTTAAAATTATTTTTTCTTTCTATTTACATTCATGGCAGTTTTCTTTTATTGATTGTAAGAGTAAGTTAAGAGATTTTCCACATACGAAATTAAATTTAAATATTTCCCGGACTCGCGTACGTGCAAATACCTCTGCGAAACTTTGGCTATGGCTCCTGTGAAGACATCACTATCCAGAAGTGTAACACTTTACGAAGGGGCGTGGCTGAACAGCTGTCGCGGCGCAGGGATACTTCTCTGAATTACACGTGATGTTCACTGTCACTTTGGCTCATTCTTAGGAAAATCCTTCTATAGCTGGGGGAATGGGTGGCGATGGTGGTGGAGTGGGTGGCCGCAGAAATGGATGTGATATTAAATGATATCGTAGGCTTCCGCGACCAGAGTCATGATCTGGGCTGTCCGGGTGACGCCGCGTCGAAGACTGTGTTGCCGACGTTTCGATCATCTTTTCGTGGTCTTCCTCTGGGATGGTCTGCCAGACTGGTGCCAGACTGGTCGCAGACCAGCCCTGAGGAAGACCACGAAAAGATGGTCGAAACGTCGGCAACACAGTCTTCGACGCGGCGTCACCCGGACAGCCCAGATCATGGTGGTGATATTGTTGGCGACTGGAGAGAGGGGTGGAGGAGGGGCGATGGCGGTGGAGTAGGGAGCCGCAGAAATGGATGTGACACATTCTTAGCGAAGGGAGAGGGGGAGAGGAGCGGGTGGGGGCGGTAGGTGGCGCAGCGCGCGTGCGTGCGTGTGTGCGTTCGTGCGTGCGTGCGTGCGTGCCGACAGGTAGCGGCGCGGCATGCGCGGGCGTCTTATCTCGACTCACTGCCTGAGGGAGCGGTGTTCGCCTCCCGGTCCCGGTCTGCGAATTCCTCTGCCCCAAAGGGCCAGGTCTGTGCTTCATTCAGACCACACGCTACGCTACGCGGCTCAAAGAGTAAACGAGATTACTAGAGAACGGAAAAATATGGAGTATGGAACGTCAAAATATGTACACAAATATGCAATTAAAACACTAAAAACATCTAATAAATATGTAAAATCGGATGTAATGTGTAATATTAAAATGCACTAATAATAAACACATTAACCTAATTCGAAGTTACGTTAATCGAAAATTTCCTAAACAAACTTTAAAAATAATTCTTCTTCTTCTTTTTAGGGCTTTTATCCAGCCAACAGCCGGATACCCTTTACGTCCCGATGGGACGCATAGTCGACCATATACAAGAACAACACACTTGCGGGCTCTTCTGATCTGGGGTCAGCAGAACGCGAGGCCCTCCGCGACAACACATACAAAGTCAAGGGACAAACAACCATGCCCAAGGCGGGACTCGAACCCGCGGCCCTTCGGACCGAAGCGCTGAGTCGGTTCTCGCTCTTAGCCACCTCGGCCATCCATGTCGGCTTAAAAATAATTCAAACGTTTTAAAAATTATTTAGAAAGTACCAGTTGATGCACGTTTTGCTCTTTGGAATATTCCCGTCAATAATAAAAGCTTCATCTATAGCTATCTAGGATCATAGTTTAGCAGCGAAACTAGACGCAATAGAAGGCCTCGTACAAACTGGCCATTCCTACGTCCAGCAAACAATCACTGCTGCGTGCAGCATTCTCAGCGAATTGTTACGCGTCCGCGATCGCCAAACTTTCTCGGAAATTAAGGTTAAAGGTCACGAAACGCGATCTCGGTAATACTTTTCACGCCTAAAGATGAAAATGATCTCCGTCGCGTGCACTTCCCGTCATTGAGAAAACTGAAGCTGGCGCGCCGGACTATAAAAACATCAGACCGCGTTGAAATGTAACGCACCTCGAGTCGACAGTACTTACTAATTATGTAGAAAAAAATTCGGATTTTTTCTTTTCTTTTCATAAAACTTTCTTATACTTCTTTTCATTAAAAAATGTAATAAAATTGAAGAAAATTGATATATAAAAAATATTTTGTGAAAATAGCAAAATATGTAATATAGTACTAAATATGAAAAAATATGTTACGACAAAATTTGATTCTGTGGTAGGATGGTGACGATTCGCCAAGATTTCAGTTTTGAGATCGGTAACTAGAAAGACAAAAAATATGTAATTACATAAAAAGCCGGTCTCTAGAGATTACAATATGAAGAAGATAGAGTAAAACCTGTAGAAATGGACACTTCATTTAAGAGATCATCTTTATTATTGGCTATTTTTTGCGAAATAGATTGATATTTCATTAAATGAGTGCAAATATTCCTTCTTTCAACAACCACCTTGTCACACGCTCTGTGGCCATGCACAATTCGCAGATCACCCTCTTTAAGACACTACTTCTTCATGAATATGAGTCGGAACACTGTACTAAGCAGAAGAGCGGGAAAATTTCTGCTTGTTCCACATCTTCCTGCGTCAGATAGCAATGTCAGATTACTTAGGACAGTGATATTTAATAGTCGCTTATTTCGCGAGAAGGGGAGCAATTTCTGGTAGTTTCCTCCGGCTGTGAATTGCAACATCATGTCATCTTTGTAATGAAGTCCCCGATTGGGAAGAAACGAACTGATGTGAAAAGAATAGTGCAGAAAATTGATTGATATTGTATTCGAGTGTATGTATCGCGCGTGAGAAGTTCTGTGAATAAAATGTCGTTAATACTCGTATATGTAGACTTAAGGTCATTGCCAATATCAAAATTAGACCGAATGTCGGTGTCCCATTTTCCTATAACCTCTATTGAACGATCAACTGTACTACTGGCAACTTATTATCGGAAACCTATCGTGACGTTTTAAGACAGGTTTCACGGTGAGTCTTATCTGTTTCTCCTCATGTTTTTTATGGTTATTCTGTGCACATTTTTTAATTCATTATCTGATATTTTTTCACGTATTACATCTCAGGTTCTTCAAATATTTTCCATTTCAGTAAAATATTTAGCAGTATTCGTCAACACTTGCTAATGGTCTGTCCACTCCATAAGATTCTATTTACATTGATTCATGCTTAAAATCCTGAACCATTTGCTCCGCCTTTTACTTATTGTTCGCCGTTTGGATACCAGATTACATTCAATAAATTTTATTTTTAAACCATTTAATTTCTCTATTTCACTAGCGCACTTTAATGGCCAAATCTGAATTCTAAATCATTACTTATTTGTAATATTTTCAAGTCTAGAACATTGTTAACCAGTACCATGTCATTGTAAACCTGTATAAAATGATACATTCTGCTATTAATCACTTCATTTCCCTAACTTTTATTTTATTTCCATAATTATATTTTCTACAAACAAATCACTTGTCTCATCCCTGAAAACATACCTTGAAGTATTTTTTCCACTTTTCTGAAAATCGGGTGCATATGCAAGAATCGGAATCGTACGTAATGCAAGAAATGGAGAATTACGCAAATTTCCTTTTTCTGTTGTACCGAGATGTAAAAGAACAATAAGAGTTAATATAAAAGTAAAATATAACTCTATCAGAAAATCATACTTCTACCAAAACTATAACTGATTAGCAGGTGTAATAGGAAAAAAGCATGCGTATCCTTAATGATTTTTTCCTGAATTTAAAATTGCAAAACAATATTTCTATTATAAAGTATTTTCAAATTTGTTTTCAATAAAACTGTACAATATTCTTCAAAACTTCATCAATTTATTGAAGATACGCAAAAATGAGTCAGTTTCGACAAGCCGCACTTCTCTACCGTGCAACGAGAAAACTCGCTATCTCGAAAACGACGCGTCATCTGCCGCCGATTATGCGTAAACACAACACACATTGTGTGTAAACGTAAGAAACTCCCGTTAAAATACAAAAAACTATTGTTTGTTAGGTAAAAGCTCAGTGTAACCTTCATACAATAAATTACTCGTATATAAATCATTATTAAAGCCTGTTTGGCCTTACAGCATACAATTCTGGGGCACCAGTAGCAAATCCATTAACTAAATCATTCAAATATTTCAATTCACGCGGTGGATTTGGTAGGTTGGTTGGTTAGTGATTCCGGGCGCGTCAACAGCTTTGATTATTACTGTACATTAAGTGTAATGCATGTTTGTTTTATTCGGGAGTGGACGGTGATCTTCCCCTGCCGGGTGGCGAGATCCGGCGCCGACCTACCGTCGGCTAGCGGGGTTTCCCCCTAACCAGGACTCTTCCACGAGCAGGGCACCGCCCCAGCTGGGACGAGCTCTAAGCTTCCGACCGGTCTCCCGGAATATGTAGTAGTGTAGTGCATGTTAATGTAAGTGTAAGAGGAAAGGATATAACAAGGAAGAGGAAGGAAAGATCGCGCGTGGTCCGTGGGCCGTTTGATAAGGTTCCGACATTCGCCTGGTGTTAATCGGAGAAATCACGGAAAACTACCGATCAGAGCAGCAGGCCGCTACAATTCCCCTTCAGACAGCGACTGAATTCGACCTAGCTGAAAAGCTAGTGGCAGGACTCGAACCTAGGACCTCCAGGACAGAGGCGCTGCAGTGACATCATTTGTTGCGGGAGATGGTGGTGATCTTCCATTGTCAGATGTCGAGATCCGGCGCCGACCTACCGTAGGCTAGCGGTGCTTCTCCCTAACCAGGACTCGCCCACCAGCGGAGCAACGCCCCAGTCGGGACAAGCTCGAAGCTCCCGACCGGTCTCCCGGAATATGTGGTAGTGTAGTGCATGTTAGTGTAAGTGTGTGTATAAGAGGGGAGGATAGAACAAGGAAGAGGAAGGAAAGATCGCGCGGTCCGCGGCCCGTTTGTTATGGTACTGCTCCGGCATTCGCCTGCGCGGGTGGAGGCGCGAGGGAGCGGGCGGGCATCGCGGAGCCGCTGCGCGGCCGCGAGCAAACGAGCCGGCGCGCCGCAGAGCTGAGCGGGGCGGGGCGGGGAGCGGGCAGCGCCGGAGCGGAGGATGACGGAGGCTGCGGCGTGCCACGCGTGTTTGTGGCGGCGGCGGCGGTGGCAGCGCGCGCACGTGTTGCGGTGTGTGCCCAGGTGCGCGGCGGCGGCGGCCGGCCGGCCGGCCAGTCCACCACGGCAGGCAGGCAGGCGGGTAGCCCAGCCTCCAGCTCCGTTGCCGACGCCGCTTCCGGTCAAGGACTCGCAGCCCGCCGTAGCTGCCTCCACTGCCGATAGTGGCCGTCGCCGATACCTCCACAACCATCCACACGAGGGAGTTTTTTTGCAACACTCAGGAGAAGCGTTGCAACAGTCCATCTTCTGCGCATGCGCACTTCGAATTTCGCATCGTTTTTGTGCATCTGCGCATGCGCAGATGATCGAAATTGCAATCTATTACTAAACTCTATCACGTGCAAAAACTCCCCACTCAGGGCTTCTTTTATCACCGATTGAATAGGCGTAATCATTCTTTCCTAACGATTACTACAATTAACTATCTACATTCAAGCCGTTCTTCGTCATCTTTCACCTCAGTAATTTATTAATCTGTTAAAATCCATCAGAAATATCTCCATCACCGCAATGACCGACGCCATTGCCCCTCCTCTCGTCTTTACTTTTGTTGAACATACGACATTTGAAATTCGCTTATCTGATTACCGTCGGTTCCACACGTGATTTTTGCACACACAACTTCTTCCCCCAGTCAGAAGTTTGGTCTATTTCACCTTCACGACATTGATGCGTGTACGTCACTAGTATTTCTCCAATGTACTTAATCATTACTTTAATGTTATACATACCGTTCGCCGTCCACTTTTCTCCCATCCCTCTAATAGTCTGTTATCCGCACGTTATCTCCCAACGTTTCAAAGGCAACAAACACATTAGCACTCGTCTCTGTCTTTCCTCTCAAGTCGTTCTTTTGGCCTCCATCAGAGATCAGAAATCGCCGAGGAATCGTACCCTCTCCTTGTGACTCCGGCAACCTTCATGAACGACGACCGCCACCACTATCGACGCAACTGCCAACATTATCAATTCCACAGCCACACCCACTGCCCTGTTGTATCACAGTGTATCCACCCCATTGCAATAATGAGTACCTTAAAAACTAACCAGTTGCTGCCGTCGCCTAAATCATATCTGTCGTCGCACTTGCGACCTCTAGAGACCGACTATCATTGGTTTCATCAAAACCACGACCGATCACAGATCCCGCTTTACACCGCGCCGAGTTTGCTCCGTCATATTCTCCAATTCCGCTTTCACCACCGCCTCCAACTGCACCTGCACCGCCTTCACAATCCTTCTGCCTTCATCACTCCTGCTTTTACCACCGGCTCCATCTCCACTCCCGCTATTTTCTTCACCCTCGTCTACACCCTCACGTATAACATCGCCTGTTCCCTTGCTTACACCATCCCCACCGCCATCACCTCCACCAGTGCCACCGCCAGTAACCTCCTTCGCCTTCACCTCTACCTCTGCCACCTTATTCACTGTCGTCTTCATTATCGCCTTCATCTCTTACAATCGCTTTTATCGCCTTCACCATCTCCTCCTCTTCCTCTATCAACGCTTTCCTAACCCTTTTTTCGCATCTGTCACCGATTTCTCGACCACCTCTACCTTCGGCACCGCCTCCGCCTCTGCTGCCTTCTCCTCCACGACCCCTGTCGTCACCTCCACCATCGCCATTTTGACCACTGACTCGCCATAGGATCCACCCACCCTCCCTGCGCCAACGCTTCCGCCGCCACCGCCCCTCCCCGCTACACTTCACCACAGTCGATACGGCACCGTCACCGTCGGCGCCGCTGCCGCTGCCGCTGCCGCTGCCGCCTCCCTGCCGTCGTCGTGGTCGTGGGTCGTCACCACCGCCGCCGCCGCGTCGAGGGCCTCTCGTGGCCATTGTGGAGGGCCGTGCGAGTGCGGCTGCCCGCGCAAACACGCAGCAGCCACCTGACGGCCAGCGCCCTCCCCCCTCCCCCGCGGCGGCAGGCGGCGGCGCGCACCTGCGCACCCGGACACCCTCGCCGCTGCAGGCGCTGCGCCGCACCGCACCGCCCCACCCCCGGTCCGCCCCGCCCCGCGCGGCACCGCTCCGCCTCGTCCTGCCCCGCCTCGCACGTCCCCGCCTCGCCCAGCCCCGCCTCGCCCAGCCCCGCCTCGCCCAGCACCGCCTCGCCCAGCCTCGCCTCGCCCGGCCCCGCCTCGCCCAGCCCCTCCTCGCCCGCCCCGCCCCTCCCCGTCTCGCCCCGCCCCGCCGCTGCATCTGCAGACCCCGAGATGCGAACAATGGGCGAAACGGCCCGGCGCGGCGCGGCGGGGAGGCAACACGTGTAGAAACGTCAACACGAGAACGATCTTCGCACAAAGCGCACTCGCCACAGGTGTTCATCCTCAGAAGCACCGGCCCAGCCGAGGCGGAACAACCGGCTGGGCCAGCGAACAGGAAGATTATACCCGCCAATTAAATCAAGATTTAAATCACAAACCAATGGCCTACAGCAGGAAAAATGATGCGGAACAAAACCACACAAAATCGTTTCCCGAAATGTAGCGCGCACACTGCTCACGAACAGCAAATAAAATATTCTTCCTTAACATTGTATGAAATGAAATATTTGAACAAAAACATTCATCATAAACACTCCAATAACATAGTATAAGCACACTTCTTTGTATTACAAGAAAATCAAGTACCATAACGCAATACGTAGATACTAAATAACTTCATTACCTATGCACGACTTCTAGAATTCAGTGGGAAATATAGTTATTGAAATTATCGTTTCCATGTTGTCGCGGCAGGAAGTATTATTCCTTGACGAAGGACATCATGGATAAGAGCCCAAAATGTATTCCTTATTTATCCTTGAAAATAGATTTTATTACATGGGAGCTTTTTTTTGTTTTTATTTTAAATTCAAAATACCAGTAGTATATTACTTAATGTAGGGATCAAAGAATTTTGAAAACGTGCACAGAAGCCACTTCTCCCCATAGTACGTCATACACATTTTTAACTGTATTTGAGGTAAAAATAAATAAATAAATAAATGAAATATTTAAATGGTAGGTGTTCCCTTCCTTGGATCCCTTCTGTCATCAGCCGAACCGTAAGCAGTTGTTATGTATTCTGTGGGATTATTTGCGGGGAGACAGCCATAGGCCATTATGACGCACCCGGTTCTCTTTGGAGTCTACTCACGGTGCGGATCTAGGGGGACTTTCCCGCCGCGGCGTCCCCTGATATGCCTGGAAGTGATTCTCACTTTCTTCGCTAAATGCTGGTCTTAGCTAAGAATATCCGAACTGTCTCCTTGGAATAACTTAAGATCTCGTTAGGGCAAAAAATGGTCAATGGTATTGAATTTTGTCATAGCATGGCATGGCATGTCAAGCATGGCACAGTGGGAGGTTTTGCTCTTCCAAAACAAACGCGCCTCAACCCGGATCACAGCCGGGCACTGGGGTTTCAAAGACCAGTACAAGCTAACCACTCGCCCATCGAGGTACTCGAACACAGTCACGCACTGAGAGTGAGAATTCAGTTGGTATGCGAAATACTTCAACCAAATATTTGCTTTTGATTAATTGATTTTTTCGTGTTTCCGGGCGCGTCAACTGCTTTGGTCATTAGTCCCGTTAGAGTAGTGCATGTTTTTTCTCGGGAGATGGCGGGTATCTTCCCTCGCTGGATGGCGAGATCCGGTGCCGACCTACCGTCGGCTAGTGGGGTTTCCCCCTAACCAGGACCCTCCCACCAGCGGGGCACCGCCCCAGCAGGGACAAGCTCTAAGCTACCGACCGGTCTCCCGGAGTATGTGGTAGTGTAGTGCACGTTAGTGTATGTGTGCGTGTGTGTGTGTAAGGAGAAAGGCTAGGAAGAGGAAGGACAGATCGCGCGGTCCGTGGCCCGTTTCTTAGAATACTGCTCCGGCATTCGCCTGGTGTTGATCGGACAAACCACGGAAAAGTACGGATCAGAGCATCCGGCCGCTAGAACTCTCCTCCAGACAGCGACTGAATTCGACATAGCTGAAAAGCTAGCGTCGAAAATCCTGCCGCTGTCAGGACTCGAACCTACGACCTCCCGGTCAGTGGCTCAAATGTTTGCCTTTGTCAATCCATATCAAATTTTATTTCGCTGTTTTCCGATTTTTTTCGCGAATTCCGGTGTATCTAAAGAAGCCGTAAATACCTCTTACATGGCCATAGGCTGCATAGTTTCGTAACAATTCCTGCGTGCATTGGAAATTAGTAATCACTAATGTTGCTTCCTATTCAATTGTCACATGCCTCCCACCTCATCAGAGAGGCAATTACGTCGGAAATATGTTCCGCGCTGTAAATTCTGTGACCTCGCGTGATGTGATCTCGTTACTGTGTAACAACTTCGTGTACTGGTTGAATTTGAGCTGATTCCTATATTTTAAGTCAATGTAAATCAACTACCTCCATCTTATCAAACATGGTGACTTCACCTCCCCGTAGAAATAACTTGGGACCCGTAATATTTATGAACTAATTTTCTTCTCCATCAACAACAGCCTCTGTCGTTGATGTTAATGACATCAATGATTCTTACCTTACACGAATTACCATTGATACATTGTGAATTATGGTTCTTTATTGAAAGTAGTATTTAAAACAGTGATCCGAAAATATGTTCTTATTTGTATCATTATGATTACTATTATTATAAATATTAATAAATTTTGGGAAGTATTGTCCATCTGTTTTATTCATTGTCTGTGTGAATTAAACTAGAATGATAAATTGTTACTGATATTTATAGGAAAATGTTAATAAATAATGAACTCTTTTTCAACTTACAATTGAATATTAGTATTTACATTAAGTAGTCTCTGTAGTTAAGTATATTACACCCTTTGTTCTTCATTGTATACAAGCGTAATCTCGTTAAATAATGGATTTTTATCCTTTCACCGCACTGTATCACGGAAAGAATTAACGTTACGAAAATGTTGAACAATCATTATTATTTATTACATCATTATAATAGACTTTATATTAACAGTCATTTGTATGCAATGCATAGGGCGAGAATTATTTACAAAAAACGTTTCTGTTACATTGCACTATCGATGTCTAGAAACACACCACTAATATTTCGAATATGTGACAATTCTTTTTTGTAATGTCGATACAAATATGTAAACAAACAACCAGCTAAGTGAGAATTTTTCTCACAGTCACACCTTTTCCCCCTCATCACCAAACTTCGTAACAAGAAAAAGGTTTTTTGTTACAAAAGTTGGTTTTCTGTGAGAAAAACTCTTATTGTCAAGTCCTGGTAAAGAAAAATTGGAAAAATCAAGATGCCATACGTAGGATATTACCTCCTCTATCACGTTGTGTAAGTCAGAAACCATTGTCTTGATTCCTTGATATCGAAAAATCGTTTGACAACAAAAGTCTGTCCGTCGGTCCGTCCGTGCGCTAGTCTGTGTGATATCTGTCTGTCTGTAGTCAACGTTAGTTGGTACACCGTTCTGACGATTTTCTCCAAAATTGATATTCCCCAATCAATCTCAACGAAATGGATTGATTGATTGATTTTTTCGTGTTTCCGGGCGCGTCAACTGCTTTGGTCATTAGTCCCGTGAGTGTAGTGCATGCTTTTTCTCGGGAGATGGCAGTGATCTTCCCCCCGTGGATGGCGAGATCCGGCACCGACCTACCGTCGGCTAGTGGGATTTCTCCCTCACCAGGACTCTCCCACCAGCGGGGCACCGTCCCAGCCGGACAAGCTCTAAGCTCCCGACCGGTCTCCCGGAATATGTGGTAGTGTAGTGCATGAAAGTGTGTTTGTGTGTGTGTGTGTGTGAGGGGAGAGGATAGGAGAAGGAAGAGGAAGTAAAGATCGCGCGCGGTCCGTGGCCCATTTGGTAGGGTACTGCTCCGGCATTCGCCTGGTGTTGATCGGAGAAACCACGGAAAACTACCGATCAGAGCAACCGGCCGCTAGAATTCTCCTCGAGACAACGACTGAATTCGACCTAGCTGAAGAGCTAGTGTCGAAAATCCTGCCGCCGTGGGGAGTGGGAACCTAGGACCTCCCGGTCAGAGGCGCTGCAGTGATATCAGTTGATGCACTGAGCTACCGCTCCAGGTCTGAACGAAATGGAGATCCTGTGAGTTTAAAACGGATATTTTGATATTTGAGGGGTACTTTACATAAAGTATCAACAATATTTTCAAAATTTCCTCATTTTCGGTTCCAATTTTTTTATTAAACATTGTCCTCGGATAGCCTAAACCATTCTTAAACATAGGAATTTCTTTTCCGTTCTTTTAATTATTGTAAAAACGTTAAAATAGTTCACATCATGATTCAGCAGCTCGTTTCCGGAATCCGAGCTTAATACCTTCCTGCGTTGAGTTCAGCAATTTAATGGCGCAGTACGCACCATTACCCTTTACGGCGCACTAATGCAGCGTGGATAGCTGCCCACATCCTGTCGGCCGATTGACAAGGCGAGCGCACTGCAGAGAGGCATATCTCCAGACATAGCTCAGCAGGCTTCGGACAAAAATCGGGACGTGATTGTGCGTGCAGTAGGCCAGCCCCGCCCCGCCCCGCCTCGCCCCCTCCGCCGTCGATCACGTTCCTTGGAACGCCGCTGCCTGGGACGGCGCGCCGTCAGCGCTGCCGGCGCAGTGGCAGCCACGCCAGTCTCCAAGGACGAACGCCTTCGCTCGATTGATTGCTTGAATTGTGGATTAAGTGGTATGACGGTCAGCGTACCGGACTGTTGTAGCCGAGTTTGCGGGTTCAAACCCGATCGAAACAGTGAATTTTTAAAGGCGAAAAAATCCTTCGTACGCCTTCCTTCGGAGGGGAAGTAAAGCCCGCTCTCCCATGTAGTAGATTTACTGCATGTAAAAGATCCTCAAGCCTAAAAGAAGCCTCTGAGCAAAATTTATCCGCCTGTTTCGTCGCCCAAGATAATACCTCCTTTCTCCGCTAGGTGGTGAAAGGAGCGTAGCGAAATTTGCGTGGTTAGACGGAAGAGCGGGCCTGATGGTCCGAGTCTCGCCACGTAAAATAAGGCTTTAACTAACTAACTAGTGGTTCCGGGCACGTCAACGGCCGAGGTCACTAGTGCCGTAAGTGTAGTATATGTTTTGTGGAGGTGGGGATTATTTTCTCTCCTTGATGATGAGATCATCGGGAGTGGTAGCTCAGTGCATCAACTGATGTCACTGCAGCGCCTCTGACCGGGAGGTCCTAGGTTCCCACTCCCCACGGCGGCAGGATTTTCGACACTAGCTTTTCAGCTAGGTCGAATTCAGTTTCTGTCTGGAGGAGAATTCTAGCGGGCGGCTGCTCTGATCGGTAGTTTTCCGTGTTTTTTTTTCGGTCAACTCCAGGCGAATGCCGGAGCAGTACCCTACCAAACGGGCCACGGACTGCGCGCGATCTTTCCTTCCTCTTCCTTGTCATACCCTTTCCCATTACACACACACACTAACATGCACTGCACTACACTAACACATATTCCGGGAGACCGGTCTGGAGCTTAGAGCCCGTCTGGAGCGGTGCCCCACTGGTGGGAGAGTCCTGGTTAGGGGGTAGCCCCACCAGCTGACGGTAGGTCGGCGCCGAGTCGAGGAAAGGACCCCTCGTAAATATTTACAAATTGCGTCGTGTTACCGTATGATTCGGCAAGTCTTCCAAACGGTGTTTCAAAGGGTGTCATGTGACACATCGATTCAAAACGGTTTTACTTCTACTTTTGCTATAGAGTATTTTAAATAAACTCGCTGTACAAATTTAACGTTAAAAGAACAAGTTTCTTCACCCAATACTCAAAAAAATCTGGATAGTTTGGCGTCTACACTGATTGGCGAAACACAGTCTGTGTCACTACAGTAAACGCTCTTTCTTTTCAACATTTTTTTCTGTTACTTTTTCATTGATGTCGTTTTAATGTTATCGACGCTATTCATTGTCAGTTGCACAATCACACTTGACAGATAAAAGAACACTCTAACTTCGGTTTTTCAAAACGCATTAAATGTAGCTTAAAACATACATTTACACGATTCGTTTGGGTTTTCAAATGCTTCGGAATGAATTTGTAATTGCAACTCACTTTAAAATACAAAAAAATGTGCAAAATATTATTTTCAATAACACAACACTTATGAATGAAACACTGCACAACAATTCTTTTGCATTTAGTGCGCTACCAAAGAACTGCTTTGGAGGAGATGAGAGCTCATTAAAGCGGAGAGATATCTCACATTTCTTCATACAATGTCACACTTACTTCTCTTAAAAACTTGTGCTAGCCGAGTGTTATATTTTAAAGACATGCCAAGGCCCTTTCTGAGGTCGCCACTGCGTCTGCGCAGTAAAATTCGCATGGTCTGCAGAGTGCTCCAACCGTACTTAAGCCACCGTTGTTTCCCTTCTTTCTCCTCCAGCCCGCTGCAGCCCACGACGCCCATGGCTCGTTGGCATTTCCCGAGTGTGCTCCAGCTGGCTATCATGAAGGGCATTGGCGGTGGACTGTAAATCGCAGCTCCCGAACGGGGAAGGTTTTCAAATACCATAATTCGGAAACGCTCTGAGAGGTCTTGTATTCTCCTCTTCCTAAGAAATGTTTAAGAAAATGGCAACGCAATTATTTGGGAGTGCACATGCGCGAACGTGCGAATACCCACGAGCCTCCACTGCCTTCGACAGTAATGTAATGTTTTTCGAACCCGCTTTTCATCGCCGACGGCTCAGCTATCCTCCTCTTCGTGATGTAAATCACTTCTGCGAATTATTTGCTTTTCCGCTTGGAGAGAGAAATTATTATTATTATTTTGGATCAGTGTTAGTCTTTTTCCAAACCGACCATATATTCCGAAAATATTTTTGGGGGAATAGTAGTGTATATGTGGATATAGAAATAATTATAAGGAAAAACGATGTTACGCAGCAGATATTTTTATCGCAGATGGAAATTAATTGGAGTAAAAATAAAAAAATAGAACCAATTGTTTCATCCTCTCTTAAATACCATTTCTTCATTTCCCCAAAAGTTGCTGGGAAGGTGCAAGTCAACTAGTTCCGTTGTGAAAGAAATCGGATCATATTGTCTTCATTTTGAAAAGTGACAGTTTTATGTATTAAATTACAATATTCTAACGTATATTAAAATTTTACTCAAGAATATTAATTGTTTACATTTTAACTGAGATACAGATTGCTGTTATCGTTTATCAGGATGGTAACTTTCTTATAACAAGTTTACCATCTACGAGACTGCAAGAGATGTAACTAGACGGGGTATTGTGACATGCTTAGAAGCACATACTGAAAACGCTTCAAATAGTTGATACTGACAATTCTTGGTGGCAGTTGGGAAAAAAACACCACCTAAAATTGATGAATAAAGAAAAAACACTACGCAGAACGGTAAAATAATACAATTTATGAGATTTTTTCTTTTATTTCTTGAGTTCGTCACTTTCCCTAAATTTCGCGGTCGTTATCAAGCAGGGTCATTGAGTAGTTAATCTCTAAGTGAATAAATCAAAAGAAAGAAAGAAAGTATAAAACAAGAGTCTGCATGGAAATATGAAAACTCTTCTTATGAGTAGTTTTTTAATTAGTAGATATTTCAAGTTTTTTATTACCAGCGATCCATAAAAAGAAATTATTAAACTAAAGGTATTTACCTCATACGCATCTTATGTCAGATTTCCTCATGAATATGAGAATAATTATTAATTGGAAAATTTATAAAAATAACGTACTACATTCCTTATTCTTAATAAATGAAAAAAGTACTAGATTACACATCTGGACAACCTGCATATTTTTCAAACGTTTGGAGATACGTTCGCTAAATTTTATTGCAGGTACAGAATGCAAATGGGATTGTTTTGCATTTATGCACAATATTTCATCATCAATTTGTCAACAGCAGTTGAAGAATGTTTTTCTGGGTGCACCTCTGAAAGAATGCAGGAAAATCAAACCACCGAAGAAAGGACGAAATACATGTTTGTCTTGTTTTGCAAACAATGACGCAAAGCACTGCGAAATAGCAGCATTCCAGTTAAATGTTTCTGAATAGTTGACGCGCTTGGGATTATACAATGCTGAGACACTCAAGAAGCCAATTTAAGACATCTACCAGTTTAGTTTCTGATAGAGGTTGGCAAGTAATTGTCGAAGTATAGTAATACAATGCTGCAATGTAGCAGTATCTTTTAATACAATAAATATGCTTCTTAAACAGCCACTTGAAAAATAGATTACTTTTCGGGCAAGCACAATTTGCTACAAGTTCAATTTTTAGCCTTAGAGTTAAACGTGAGACGAAGATCAAATGTTCAGATGAAACTGAATGCATCAAAATAAACAGAGTGCTTTTGCCTGATTAGCTACAAATTAAATTAATGAAAGTAATACCCAATTAAGTGATTAGAATATTTGAATTAAAATAAAAGGAAAGTTAGTAATGTATTTAAAAAAGTATGACACACGTGGTAAAAGGGATTTTATTTTGTGAATAGGATAGCTTGTGACGCGAGGCAGCGTGGCACTATCCTTCGAGCTCTTATCGCTCATTTCATAATCATGTTGATCACCTGATTTACAGAATTCTTTCAACTTTCAATAGCTTCACCTGAAAAAGTCACCATTAAGATGTCTTACCATTCAGATGTCGTTCCATGCTTCCCTCGTCAATCTGTTTTAATTTTCTGTGTCCTTTCGCAACACATCTCTTAGCCCTTCTTGGGCATCGAGCGAATAAATTTGGATTATTTCTCCGTTAAGGTTTTGTTTTTCGTCTCGTAATATCGTAGACAGTCAATGCCTTTTATCCCTTTGGATATTATTACTCATTATCCCTTAGTAATCGGAACTTCCAGACGGTCACCCGTCCAGGAATCAACGGCGTCTCGAATTGTTTCAATTCCGTGACTTCACTGAGAGTAGTTTAGCAATTCGGCTAAAAACGCTTTACCTACACTACCACACACGTCGGGAGCTTAAAGCTTGCCCCGGCAGCTGCGAGGCTCCAGAGCGACGGAAACCTACGCCAACCCAACGTGTAGGTCGGCTCCTGATCTGACCCAGAACGCCGCCATCTCTCGTGCTCTACACTTACAGGAATAGTGATTACATCCATCGGCGCGCACAGAAACATGAAATAATCAATCAATCAATCTCGGTCAGAGACTCTGAAGCGGCAAATGTTATCAGTAGGGGGCGGATTTTAATGAAATGTCATTTTCTTTCTTTTCACTTTCCAACAATGACGTTTAGTATAGAAATTCATTTCATATTATGATAAAGGGAAATGATCCATTTTAATTTTTTCCCCCTAAGTTCACTTTAACGAGTAGGAGAAGCTGCGATTACATCAGCAACATATGAAACAGTTTGAGTTGTTCATCCCGAGAGGTTTTCATCTCAATTTTTTACGTAATTTTTCTTCGTTTTAAGGGCATTTTGAAATAATTTTAAGAGCATTTTATTGATCATTTTTGGCGATGTTTTAGATCATCAAAATCTGTCCCCTAGTTATGAGTGTGTCCTCTCTGCGCTTGCGGCCGCGGTGAAGGCCTTCGCACGCAGTGCGGTGCGCCGCGCCGCGCCGCGCCCTTGGCGTTGTCTCGCGCAGCAGAGCTTCCGCGAGACGCGGGCGCGCGTCCGTCGCAGCGTCAGCCGCGGGAGGGGGCGGGGCGTGGCAGGGCGAGCGAGCACGCTCCCGCCGCAGGGATGACGAAAGACTACGAGAGCACGCTCCCACAGACGGAGCGGCGACGCCTCCGCTGCCGACTCTGGCTGACCAGGAGGCCCCTTCCCCGAGTTCCCAGACCGGGAGCGGTGGCTCAGTGCGTCAACTGATGTCACTGCACGCCTCTGACCGGGAGGTCCTAGTTTCCCACTCCACACGGCGGCAGGATTTCTCGGCACTAGCTTCACAGCTAGGTTGAATTCAGTCGCTGTCTGGAGGAGAATTCTTGAGGCCGGCTGCTCCGATCGGTAGTTTTTCGTGGTTTCTCCGATCAACACCAGGCGAATGCCGGAGCAGTACCCTAACAAACGGGCCACGGACCGCGCGCGATCTGTCCTTCCTCTTCCTTGTCTTATCCTCACCCCTTTGACATACCCTTATACTAACATGCACTACACTACCACACTCCGGGAGTCCGGTCGGGAGCTTCGAGCTCATCCCAGCTGGGGCGGTGCCCCGCTGGTGGGAGAGTCCTAGTTTGGGGAAAACCCTCTAGGGGAAACCCCCTCTAGCCGACTGTAGAGCGGCGCCGGATCTCGCCATCCAGCGGGGGAAGACCACCGCCATTTCCCGAGGAAAAAAGATATATTACACTTACGGGACTAACAACCTAAGCTGTTGACGCGCCCGGAATCTCCAAACAAACCAACTAACCAACCAAAATCGTGGTCTCAGCGTAAGCCGTTGCTGAATTCTATTTTTGGTGCTCTCGGCGGAAGCCGTTTCTCACGATGTGATCTATGCTCAGGTTTCCTTCAAGCTATATGTTAGATTGACGCTGAATTCTATTTTTCGTGAGACATAATCGCCATGGCAAGATTGTTATTAATAATGCCAATATGGTATCTCTATTTTATAATCGAATCTTGATATTATATGATGTGTTTATTTAGTACTGAGAAAGGTAGAGTTAGTAAATCCGTCAGATCGGGCACCATTTTATCTCGCCACAAGATTACATTTTCTAGAACACGTTTTCGGTTCTGAAGGAGTTGGAATACCCAACACAATAGCGTGAGGTCATGATCGTAGATGACATAATTGGAAGGCAAGCAGTACGTGTTGCCGCCCAAGTCGCTTTGCGTAGTTGCGCAATTTATGTCGATAACGCTTCGAGAGCTTAAGAAGTGGAGAACTAGGAATCGTGCTCATTTCGGTATTGGCTCACACTTCACACAAGAGAAATCATTTATCTCTTGGCATAGACCTAATGCATTTTAGTGGTCTGCTATCTCAAGACTAACGGAAAACATTTTCTTTTCATTACTAAACAAAGAAAGGGAGAACCATTTAAGGAAAGCAGCCATTGTTTTAGATTGCTGTTTTCTGTTTTGAAATGCGATGCATTCACGGTGGGTTACGAAATATCCATTCACAATAGTTCATTTCTCTCTCCTCAAAAGGATCTCCATCAATTAATGGTGTTTTATACATAAGATATTAAGATTCTGATTTTCGAGCAATATTTTCATTAGGAAACTAGTTTTAAAATAAAGTTATTTCAATAATAATGATTCGGTAGAGGCGAATTGCTTACTATACAAACTCATTTTAAGGGGGTTCTAAATGGAAGAAAAATATTTTTGATTGAATACAATGAATATTAATAATGTTATGTATTTTAAATATCTATTGAATATATCATATTAGAATATCGTCACTGATATTACACATGTAATAATTTTTAGTTTAAGGTACAGGAAAAGAGTAAAATAGCGATTTTTATCATAAATGAATAAAATTAACTGGTAATGACTCAGATTCTTCTGTAGGTCTAGCTCCAAAGTATGAAAATAATGCGAGAAAATATTATTCGCATGGCTAACTAAAATTATTGGTTTGTTGTTACTTTCATCAATATTTTTGTACAGCAACTGTACGTCGTCTACAGTTCTAAAGCATTGTGACTCTCCTGGTGACAAAAATAACAGTCATTCCAGAAAAGAAGTCTTTGTTCGATCTTTCATCAGAATTCTGTCTTCAGAACAAGGTAGAAAATAACTCCCTTTTGAGACCACCCACTTCCTTGGCCATTTTCAAACATTCTTTAATGACGATGTTGGGATAGCATTAAGCCCCGCGCCCTCAAAGGCCCGCCGACTCTTTGGAGAGGAAAGCGCCGGCGCACTCATCACATATTATCGCCCTTCGCCACCGGATGCAACGGTGCGTGAGGTCTCGTTAGCAGCAACTCCTCACCACCACCTGCTCACCCGCCCGCCCCCACCTCCCGTTGCCTCCGTCAAATGCCCTTGCCACCCTTCAGCTCGGGTCACCGCCGCCCCTATTTCCATGCCTCCCACCTCCTCCACTCCCCGTCGACCCGATTCCCAGTCCCTCTGAATTCCACCCACACCTACCCCCGACCCCATTCCCCACCCGATTCATCGACACACCGATTTCCTGTCTCGTGTATTCCCCGCCATCACAGTTCCCCGCGTCACGAATTCATTGTCGCCTCGTTTTTCCGCCTACCTGATTTTCCTCCTACCAGATTCCCCGCCTAACAGATTTCCCACTTAACGAACCTCCCGCCTAATCGATATTCCGCTTATCCGATTTCCCACCAATCCGACTCCATAGTTTCAGGTGTACTCAATTTTCAGACTTCGATCCTCCACCTGTTTGACCATCAGCCTCACCGAATACCCGTCGTTCCCATTCCCCGCTTCCACGATTTCCTCATCATGTGCCTCCCTATGTGTTCACTGAGTCCTGCTCCTTGACAACCGCTCCCCCCTGTCCTCCCTCCTGCTCCGGACCCAAACCCCGTCGGCCTCTCCGATCGCGTCGCCTGCAGACCCTACGGGTCTTGTTCTGCTTTCCGCACCGTCCCCTACGTCCTCACCGCTCTTAGAGCGACCTCCCACCTCCCGTCCTTTCGCCTCCGCCCCCGCCGCCCAGGCTGTCACAGCCGCCGCGCCGCTCCACCGCAAAGTGTTTCCGGGAAAAAGGGCGGGACGGGCGGGCCGGTGGGCGAGTGGGTGGGTGGGCAAGCGTGCGTGCGTGCGTGCGGGCTGGGCGGGCGGTGGGGTGGTGGGTGAGTGGGTGGGGTGGGTGGCTGGGTGGGTACCGGGCGGGTGGGGTTGGGCGAACGGATGGGCGAACGGACGGGCGAACGGGCGGGCGCGCGGGCGAGGCGGGCAAGCGGGCGGGCGGGCGGGCAAGGGCGGGCGGGCGGGCGGGCGGGCGGGCGGGCGGCAGGCGGGGGCGGGCGGGCAGGCAGGCGGGCGGGCAGGCGGGCGGGCGGGCAGGCGGGCGGGCGGGCGGGCGGGCGGGCGGGCGGGCGGGCAAGGCGGGCCGCCGGGCGGGCGGGCGGGCGGGCGGGCGGACTAACGGGCGGGCGGGCGGGCGGGCGGACGGGGCGGGCGGGCGAGCGAACGGGCCGGCGGGCGGGCGAGCCCTGCCCAAATTCCGCGGCGCGGGTCGGCGCGCTGTTTGTACCTGGCCCCGCCCGCTGCGCGCGATACCATCTCCCGGGAGGTCCGCGCGACCCTCGGCAATGGCCGGCCGCGGGGCCGCAGGGGGCGGGGCGGAGGCTCTGCCACCACTCGACCAACGCCGCACACCTTCCATCAAGCCCCTCACCGGTGCCAAAATGAAACCCGCCGACAAATAAAGAAAGCACACTATAATCATTCAAAGAAATCAATCAATAAATAAAGTTCCCTACAAAAGTACAGTCTGATGAAGATAGACTAAAACTAGTGGCGCTAAAACAACAAATACTTTCTCGCCCTATTTTCGTGCAAAATTACGCGAAAAGTACTGATATTTTCGAAAAATTGTACACGACCTTATTTCAAATTCTATCTTTAAGGAACTGATTTTATTAAGGAAAGAATGTCCATCTTCATAATTGTAGTTGTAGGAAGACGCCGAAATAATTTGGAACTTTTCCGATTTTCGAAAAATCAGGGTTTTTAACGAGAATGAGACCTGTGCCATTCTCCTAAAAGTCCTTTATACTATACAACAACAAAATTTAATCAAAAACGACTGAGTCTTTTTATTTATTTGGAACCCCCCAGGGTCTTCATGAAAAGTATCCCCCAAAATTAAAATGTCGGTTTCGAATTCAATGGGCAGTTACATCAGCGATATCGATTGAGGAATTTCAATTTTGAAGAACATCGAATGAACAGTTAAGCCGCTAGCGTTGTTCATAGAAGACAGACGGACATACAAGACGGACAGACAGACATTTTGCTGTCACTGGATTTTTTCGGTATTTCGCTATCGATAACCCACAAAACATGGATTCTGGCTACGCCATGTGCTAGAGGATTTTTTTATTTAGCAATTTGATTTATTAACATTGTCGTAACCAGTGCTCGGCAATAGGAGTTTTTCTGCCGAAAATTCGCCGTCTCCATAAAAAATATATGCGGGGCTTTTACAATGATGTAAACCCGACGGTGACATGCTGAAAGAAACATTTTTTTTCTTAATGAAAATAGAAGAAAAACACTAAAATATTTGTAATTCTTAATTCTGTAGTATCTAATATTGTACGCGAATAGAAATACTTAACAATGATTTTTTCACCTGCCGCATCTTGGAAATAAACGAGAGCAAGCAAAAGAAAAGAAGGAAATATTTTCTGACTTTCTTTTTAATATTTAAATTTATTTTATTGTTATGTTATTACGTTTTTTGTTGAAACTTTCGCTGTGGAATCCCAATGCAAATGGAATCATTCCTGCCCATTGTGCATCTCCTATGCAACCCGAGCTGCAGCCACCGACCACAGCCACTGCATCGTCTTTTTTCGCTGGCAACCCGCAGCAACCTACCCATCCCCCCCCCCTACACACACTCGCAGGCCCACCCGAACGCTCGCCCTCCTGTTCTCTTTTCCCACACTCCTCCCTGCCCTCCTGCTCATCCTCCCACTCTCCCTGTCTTTCAATCTCTCACCAACCGCCCGCCCACACACACATAAACATACACGCCCGCCCATCCACCCGGCCCCCCGTACACCTTTTCGGTTTCCCAGTCTTTTACTCGCCCAACCTCTCCCCCACCCTCAACTCTCTCACTCTCCCGCTCGCCCGCCCCACCTATCCAAGCTTTCCTGTCGGCCCGGCCGCCTTCCCGCGCATTAACCTTCTCTCAATTCTCTTCCTGCCCGCCCGCGCATTTTCATAAATCGCCAAGCCGCCGCCCCGGCCGCGCAGGAGGGGGCTCCCTTTCATCTGGCCCGCGACCTGTCCATTGAGGCGCCCGGGAACCTCTCTGCCCCACCCCCGTCCCGCCCAGCCCCAGCCCCACCCCCGTCCCGCCCCGCCCCGCCCCACCCCCGTCCCGCCCCGCCCCTCCCCCGCCCCTCCACCCGCCCCGCTCCACCCCTCCACAAGTCCCGCTCCACCTCTCCCCCGCCCCGTCCCGCCTCCGACTCCGCCTCCGCCTCGCCTCGCCCCCTCCCGCCCCCTCCCGTCCCGTCCCCGCCCCACCCCCGCCCTCGCCACCCGGGGCGAGTTACGACACGGCCGAGAGTCCCGCTTGTTCCCGCGTGCCCTCGCGCCCCCCCGGGCCCCTCCGCCGCCACTGATTCACCGCGCGCTGATTGGGCGCCCGGGAATTCGCCGCTCAATTGCTGCCAATTCGGACGTCTTACTTCCGCGCGGCCCCCGAGAGCGGCCTAGAGGCGATGGCTCTCAGGAGCTGGGAAGGAAGCAGCTGCAGATTCAAGAGTGTATCCTCGAGACTGTTGTAGGTGGGGAGAACAAATTCCTTCGGAAGGCGAAGGAAATTCGATAAATTAGTACTATACACAGTAATCAAATTGTAAACATATGGTATTACTTCTACTCAGAATTAACTTCATGAATACAATAACTCATTCTCGCCTTACTTCATAACAGGACAAAAAATTGGAATTGTGCCCCGGAAAACGGCGAATTTTCAAAGAAAGTCTTATTTCCGGGCCCTGGTATCGAAAAAGTGTTGTTCCTGTACCGATGTAATAAATTACTTCCCACTAATACGTTGTGTAGTCAAAATCCAATTTTGTGGGTAATTGATACCGAAAACTCGATTGACAACAATTGCAAAACTACAAATCAATTGCAAAAGTACAAATCTGAAGGTAGATACTTTTGTCTTAAATAACATCTCGTCTAAAAGTCAGATTATTCAAGAAAGTCATGCGCTTTTGAACCTGACGTTAATGCAAATAAAATAAACATTTTTTAAAATCAATTCCAATATTTTTTTATAATTAATTGTTTTCATTAATAGATCAAAGGCTTAAAAGTATGATGAATGTATCATTTTCGTTGAACTCTGATTTATCGAAAATTGCAATATTAGAAATAATTCGAGAAAATATGTGCTGAAGAAGCACCACTAGTTTATCTACGTTGTATATGTGCCACTGTTTTATTCCTGAAAAAATTGCAGTACGAGGGTTTGCATTTGTTGACATTTACAAATTTATTTTTGCTAATTCACAAAAAAAAGCTTAGTCCCACACAAGGGTCATTTACGCTATTTTTGTACTATTTGCTTACTAAGGCAAATGATTTATCCCTTCGGTAAATAGGGATGGATATGCAATAGACATTCCAACTAAGCGGATTTATAAGGAAAAATAGGTAATGTGTCGAACCTACCACAGCTTATCTTGTTTGTTGTATTTTAATCGAAATTATAAAGATCGTCTTAAGAGGTGTATGGGTGTCATCATCCCAACAATGGCGCGACGAAATTCACATTCTCTGCTTCTTTTGTGAGAGCGCTCTGGTGACAAGTCCCACTCGCGTTTGACTAACACAGAGGGCCAGCAAGTCAAACAGACGTTTGTCAGACGGCAGAAGGAAACTGTCCAAACGGAAAAAACTAATATTTTCATATCTTTTATGAAGTGTGCCTGAATGTGTGTCGTATAGATTAGAATGTGTTCTGTTCCGTGTCAGCACACTCAGACAACACAAGTTCTTCTTGCGTGCATATAATGGCGTGAATAGAATGGCTGGAATGCTCAGAGAGTGAGTGAAAACACAGCGCGCGGAAGAATTGAGTAAGTGATGAAAGCAGAGAGAGCATGTGTGTATTTCCCGGAAGGTTCGACAACAGTTTCTCGGAAACATTTTTCACGCACTTTTCGTACTACGTTTTATGTCCGGTACTAGACGCAACAGATGTTCATCTTCAATGTGTTCCAGAATCTCAAAAATTTCCTCGTAAAATTCGAATATGTGATTTGTGAGTGATGAATGTGTGCTGGAGAATTTATTAATCAGGACTAATGTTTTTTCTACTCGTTCTAAATTGTGGTATTTTATGTACTATTTCTTCTTACAGTTTCATGATCAGTTACTCAACGATCTTTGTGTCATTTTCAAACCAGTTCATGTAAATCGGTGTAATTATTATATGTAAATGGCTTGAAAGATCAAAATCTCCCGTATGTGAATCATTATTCGTTCATGATTGTTCATGACGTTCATATCGTCCAGGTAGTACATATTCGCTGGTTCTGACATATGTCGCCTTTTATAAAATAAAATGTCACTCATACTCTCCTCCAAATTCATATGAAATAAAATTAATAGGGAACAACATTAATTGCTAATTTTTATATTTTATTTAACTTGGCAGAGTGAGCATTTGTTTTTGACATTATTTTATCATTTTTGTACTATTTATGATATTCGTAAAATAATGGAATAAAATTATTCAATTAATTAGTTTTTTCAATAGTTCAACAGCAATTGTAACAAATGTGTAACCAGATTCTTGATATGGTAAATTGGGTTGAAGTAATTTTGAGTGTCCAACTTCCCTGCGGTTCCTCTATTTGCAGCATTTCATTTGAGGTGGTTGCATTCACTAATTTTCAGTAAACTACATTATTTTAAACTCGCCAAACTCTCTAAGAAAAAAAATGTAACCTCTGAGCACCAAGTTACTCTCGGTCTGTCGGGCTGTAAGTCGTGGGTTCGCTTTGCTCTCCTGCCAATCTTCCCGTTCGCCTGTGGGTTACTTTCGCCCTTTCCCGGTTCCAGGAACCACTTCACCAGCAGCCGCACGTCCATCTCCTTCCCCTGACTCAACCTCACCCCGCGCTGCACCGCGCAGCGCGGGCCAAAGACGCTACAGCGTGCGCAACGAACCACCTTTCTCAAGGAATGCTTCAACAAACAATCATGTAAAAATAAATCGATTGAAAAAGAAAATTTCTGTTTTTATTCGTTTTTTATGTATCCGTTCAGATTCGATCTTTATGTTCATTGATTGTTTGATTTTTTTGTGTTTCCAGGCGCGTCAACTGCTTGGAGCATTAGTCCCGTAAGTGTAGTGCATGCTTTTCTCGGGAGATAGCAGTAATCTTTCCCCGCTGAATGGCGAGTTCCGGCACCGACCTACCGTCGGCTAGTGGGGTTTCCCCCTAAAAAGGGCTCAGCGGGGCACAGCCCCAGCCGGGACAAGCTCTAAGCTCCCGACCGGTCTCCCGGAATATGTGGTAGTGTATTACATGTTAGTGTAAGAGTGTGTGTGTGTGTGTGTAAGGGGAGAGGATAGGACACGGAAGAGGAAAGAAAGATCGCGCGCGGTCAGTGGCCCGTTTGTTAGGGTACTGCTCCGGCATTCGCCTGGTGTTGATCGGAGAAACCACGGAAAACTACCAATCAGAGCAGCCGGCCGCTGGAACTCTCCTCGAGACAGCACATGAATTCGACCTAACTGAAGAGCTAGTGTCGAAAATCCCACAGCCGTCAGGACTCGAATTTAAGTCCTGTCAGTCAGAGGCGTTGCAGTGACATCAGTTGAAGCACTGAGCTACTGCTCCCGGTACGAATGAACCAATATTTTGATTTTTGGAGTACTTTACATGAAACCTTGACATTTTAAAAACTTTTCTCAAAAATGGCTCCAATTGTTCTTTTATATTTTTTTCGTGATAGACAACGCTTTAAAAAATGGCCCCGAACTCCGCCTTTTCCCATTCCCAAGCAGTGTGCGGCTCACCGTGTGACGACGAAACGGGTACGACGAGTGGCGGGGCGAGAGGAGCCGAAGCGGGGACGGGGCGGGGCAGGGCGGGGCGGGGCGAAGCGGGGCGCGGCGCGGCGGGGGCGGCGGGAACTGCGCTGATTTACGACCACCAGGTGGTCGTGGCGGCCTGCCCGCCGCCCGCCCCTCCGCCGCCTCCGAATTATGCGCCGCCCCACCCCGGCCGATCCCCCCCCCCCCGCGACCGCGCCGCGCCGGCTCGCGGAAAAGCAAACAGACGTCGGAGTTTATGGAGAAGCAGCGCTGGGATGGGCTTCGCTGCCCACGCGTGCCCACTGCCCATCACCCGCCCACCTGGGCGCGAATGCCAGCGCCGCGCCGGCGGGGAGTGGAACGAGCCGAAAGATTTCGGTGCTTAAGAGATACTGCATTCCGCATTCCGAATGCCTGCTGTGGGGGTGGATATGTTTTCGGTTGGGAGGACCACTTTAGTTTTTTTCTGTAATCAAACGAACACTCCGGAACCTTTGATTTTCTTCTTCGCAAACTGCCGTGCCTTTGGGAACGACATAGAATGAAAACTGCTATTGGTTTGATTGGTCTCATTTTCTTAGTTCTGACCTTTCGACTAAGTTAATCTTCGCAATTAGTTCCTTGCAATAGAGTTAACTTCCAAAAGAAGTTGGTCACTTATTTTAAAAAAGCATTAAAGGTAAATTTATAGTAAACATTCCATAGTGCAATATTTAGAGAATGTGTTCGTGTTGAATAACAGCATTTTTCGCGAGTGAATTGTAAAATTCAAAAATAGAATCTGTATTAGTTTTTAACTAGGGGTGGATCCAGAGATAAATTTTGAGGGTAAATTGATTGGAAATTAAAAATGTTTTGGTGGGATGTGTCATTACAGATTTTGTAAATGTCGTAGGCTCCACTCAGCTCATGCTGCGATACAATTCTATGATTTTTTTGATTATCCGAATTTTTTTTTTTTTTTTGCTTGGAAGTTTCACGGAAAGTTAAATTTAATAGTTACTGAAAACTTTTAGGGGGGGGATTTCCCCAATTTCCATCCCCGTGGATCCACGCCTGTGTAAACTCAAGTATTTTGGAAATGCCTTGATCGCAATTGGACGTCAATGGCAAGTATTTGAATGACTGGTTTCATTATTATTCAATCAGTTCCCCTAAATTATCAAAAAATTATATTGCCGGTATAATAAACGAATATATTGTCCATATGATGTACGAATGAACCGATAGCAAGTAGGACCACGATAATCCTGATGTTCTATTATGCTTGTCCCTCTGTAAATATTATTTTATTGTAATTCAGATTAGTCCATTGTCTTTAAATTAAGCTTGTTTTCTTAATATCTCACTTATGGATGAATGTAAGTTGCAAGTACACTCACACATTTGTCAAATTGTTCGATTTGACTCTTCCGAGTAAAGCTAGCAATTTCAGTTCTTATATTTAAAACATTTAGAATTTTTAACGAAATTCTTAGACCGTTTCAATACAGTCTGTGATACTCAAAAATATTTTTAGACGGCAGAGTGCACGAAACCGTTAAAAATGAAACTCAACACTTTCAACTCAGCTTAATGCGCTCACGTGTTCTGAGGTGAGTAGTCGCTGCCATTTGCCAGCCCTCGCATCCACCTTCAATGAATTACGGTTCGTCGAAACGTCAGCCAGTGAAAGTAGGACAGAGTGGAAGAGAGGTAATGCAGAACTTATCGTGTTATTCCACAACATCCGTCTTTTGCAGTTTTCAGAGTTGTAATTTCTGAGCATTCTCAGCTTGCAGTTTTCAGTGTGTGTCTTGCTCACAAAGGAAACTGTATCGGCTTTGATTATGACCAATGTCGATTAATATCTCAAACGAATAAGCCGGCTCAGGTAGCTCAGTGCATGAATTGATGTCACTGCAGTGCCTCTGACCGAGAGGTCGTGGTGTTCGAGTCCTGACAGTGGCAGGATTTTGGACTACATAGCTAGGTCGAATTCAGCTGCTGAGGGGAGAAGAATTCTAGTGGCCGGCTGCTGTGGTCGGTAGTTTCCGTGGTTTCTCCGATCAACACCAGGCGAATGCCGGAGCAGTACCCTACCAAACGGCCACGAACCGCGCGCGATCTTTCCTTCCTCTTCCTTGTCCACTCCCCTTACACTCAGACACACACTTACACTAACATGCACTACACTGCCACATATTCCGGGAGACCGGTCGGGGGCTTAGAGCTTGTTCCGTCTGGGGCGGTGCCTCGCTGGTGTGAAACACCTGGTTGGAGAAAACCCCGCAAGCCGGTAGGTCGGCGCCGGATCTCGCCGACCAGCGGAAGCAAGATCACCGCCAGTTCCCGCGATAAAAGTATGCACTATATTTAAGGAACAAAAGAACTTAGCAGTTACCGCGCCTCAAATCACTAATCAACCAAACGAATCAATTGTTTAGATGTCATTTTTCGTGACCGAAAAGAGATATTGGGACGTGTTCATTAAAAAAAGGTTCAAATGCTTGTAAGATTGTTTTTCGGACATTGCTTGAATTCTTCGAAAGAACACGCTTATAATATCCTCAATAGTAACAGGATTCTAATGAAGGTTTGAGCACAGTATTCGATGTGTTGTTAAGGATAGCCGCCGTCACCGAAGGACCGTTTCGTAGGACTTAAAATTTAGGGACAGAAAGTGAGCAAATTGGATTGTTCCACCCATAGAACGTTTTTGAAGATGTACACATTTCATACATCCGAGTAAACTTGGGGTTCCAGACACGTCACGTTTAGTTTGTTTGGAACTTGATGTTTTAATGCCAATCGAAGTCGTAGAATGAGACCATAGAAAATCTTTTATTTTTTTCGAGAAAAGGCCAAAATAGTTTGCTCCGTCGCAAAGAATTACATTTCATGGAAGAAGTCAAGATTACGATCCGTGGAATTCAGGCTGTTTCTATCGCGTACGAACAGAAGAAGAATTTGGAGAAAAGATGGAAGGGAGAAGAACACACACGTCACAAATGAGATTACTTTCTGCATATCATACTGCCCGGTATGGGAAATGTTCGGCTGTTGTTCGCCCACTACCCATGGGTTCAAGTTGGGAGATCTTTTCTGCCTGGTGGAAGGTGAGACGGGCGTGTCACTGAGATAAAACGAATAGAAGGTGAGTATTAATACATAGTAATAGATAACTATCAGTATTGTAGGTGGTGTAGAAGAAAACGTTTTAGTCGCCGGTTTTCTATTTGCAAAATAAAATCTTATTCTTGTATCACCCTATCATTCGGGTAACTTAAAATATTTTTAAAATATCCTAAACTATTGTATGTGTAACTCCTGTACTCAAAATTGAAAGAGATGGTAACAAACTCTTCTGGTACTGTAAACATTAAAAAACTATTATAAGTACATTTTATGGTTGAGTAATGAATTTTGGTTACATTTTAACTATGATATGAAAAATTCCTATAATTTCGATACTTCAACCAAATGTATGTATGTGCTTGGGCACGACATTGATTGATTGATTGATTGATTTTTTCGTGTTTCCGGGCGTGTCAACTGCTTTGGTCATTAGTCCCGTTAGTGTAGTGCATGTTTTCTAGGGAGATGGCGGTGATCTTTCCCCGCTGGATGGCGAGATCCGGCGCCGACCTACCGTCGGCTAGCGGGGTTTCCCCCTAACCAGGACTCTCCCACCAGCGGGGTACCGCCCCAGCCGGGACAAGCTCTAAGCCCCCGACCGGTCTCCCGGAATATGTGGTAGTGTAGTGCATGTTAGTGTAAGTGTGTGTGTAAGGAGAGAGGATAGGACAAGGAAGAGGAAGGACAGATCGCGCGCGGTCCGTGGCCCGTTTGTTATGGTACTGCTCCGGCATTCGCCTGGTGTTGATCGGAGAAACCACGGAAAACTACCGATCAGAGCAGCCCAATTCTCCTCCAGACAGCGAGTAAATTCGACCTAGCTGAAAAGCTACTGTCGAATATCCTTCCGTCTTTACGAGCTCTTTACGAGCTAAGACCTGCGGCGTCCCGGCCTTGCTGCCATAGGTTAAGGGGTACGTGTGATTAACCATAGCGATCCCTACGTCGTATCTCTGGTCTTCTCAACCTGAGAAGTGAGCGTTCTCATCGTCACGCAGCAACAGATACTGGGACATTGCAAGGAAAGCGCACAGTTATTTTTTGCCCCAAACGGGAATCGAACCCGGGGTTGCACCGTGGAAATCAAACGAGCCACAGAGGGCTACATTCCAACCAAATATGCTGCGTAATAACAGGAGATTGTAGTTCAGTATGCCTTCGAAAACAAATTATATATCATTTTTAACATAAATAAATAATTTTTAACATGAAATTTCTTTAAACATATTTTTCTTGGAACCTCTTATCGAATATTACCAAATGGTCACCCGCTACTCATTGCGACTAGTGTATTTCATAATTCAATTCAATATTATATAATTATCATAATCATCAATGGTTCAATTCAAACAAGTTCTAAAATTATTTAAGTAGAGCACTTTGTTTTTAGACAAATTAGATTCTAAATAGATTATTTATTTAATTTAAATTCATTCATGTTCATAAATTAATGTACATAAAAATGAATGACTTAACAAACTAATTTATGAACATGAATGACTTTAAATTAAATAAATTATTTATTTAAAATCTACACAGTATAAAAACAAACAGGTGTACTAAAATAATTTTGATTTTAGAAATAAAAGACAGACAATTTTCAAAATAATTTAAAATGTCAAACAAGTTCTATTCATAACTATCCAAAAATCGTCTGTAAAAAATCCAGAAGAAGTCTGTAAAATAATCCAAATAATTATCCTAGCCAAAAAACATTGTTTTTAATTGGACATTACAACATCAGATTAATTTTGATTTTTGTGTGTATTTATATTCCTGAAATGAAGATGTCATATTCCATCGAATAATAACAAAAAAAACTTAGCTCTAAAAATTGAAAAATAGTTACTTATAATACGATAATATGAGTGGTAAAAATGACATTTTAATTTGCGAATGGGAATGGTTGCGACACGACGCCGATAGGCCGAGTGGGGCAATCCTACGATCAAAATAAAATCACTTTTATCACGTGTGTCATACATTTTCTATACAGCCTTACTGATTTTCGTTTTATATTCTTTCAGTACACAAATCACTTAATGATACCTTAATGCCAGTAATCGATGAAGCGGACAGACGAAAGTATTTTGTTTTCTTTGTTGCATTCACAGATTTATCTCAGCACTTGAGCATTAGATCAATTTTAGGACTAGTGCCAAAAATTGACTTTAAGCATGGTATGCATGCCCTGAAAAAACAGCTTTTACTAGTGGCTGTCTAAAGAATTTAATTATTTGATTTGCCGTGTTCCACTTTTCATTGAGTACGTTTAAATATGTCTTCTATATAGTTTATTTTATGCTGCTCTTTGTTTTGCTATTTACTCTAGAAAATATTATAGCGTCATAAGTATATGTTTTGGAAAATTAATCACAAGTAACAAAAGAGGCTAATGATATTCCGCCACTTCATTCGTAAAAGCTGTTTATCCGATAAGAAATTTGACCAAAATCCCTTGAAGGTACGAGTAGCGGTGGAGGTGCACGTTGAAAGGGTGGCGAGTCACTCTGGAAAATAAAACACTTCGATGTGCTGCGAGAGCGCCGCCCCCTTCCGTTCGCCGCTAGAGTACGTGGGACCTTGGCGCCTTTATTACCTGGATTGCCTTATCAAAGACGCCACTAGCAAGTGACTCTTCATTTTTCAAGACCAGAGAAGGCGGCAAAATGTTAAAGCTGAAATGTCACTATTTCGTGCGCAGTATCTACATTTGGGAAATTCATAATCTTCTCGTGACTGAAACAACAGTGCATTTCACCGATTTTTTCTGTAATGTATTATATTGCTGAATAACACTGAAAAAAGCTATGGATTGTTTTCTTAAACATTTGCAAGACTTCAAGAATACCTAAGCAATTTACAATCACCGGGCATCTCTTCGTGTTCCTGTCTCATAGGTATTAACAAACTCCAGACCAAATTCCTTCAATTTTCAGTAATGACTAACAAAGAGGATCCCAAATTTTATTGAAAACAAGACGCGGCCTTGTTATTCCAAACGATTATAGAATATTCCACATTCCATTGAAACCAAGTTGCAACAGGACGAAGAATGAAACCACGAAAATTCAAAAGAGGAAGAACGCAAATGATGAACACATGTAAATCCATGAAATTTTTTACGTATGGACGGGACGCCCCGTGGTACGTTGACAAAACTGTTCCTTTCTGTTCCGCTAATACTGATGTATAATTCCCATGAACATATTCCGCCGGGTTCCGTCAGGTGAACAAAAACGAACTACGGTTGAATGAGTTGTTTTACTGCATTATTAAAAGAAGAAAATGAATGCCAAAGTTTAACCAGATCTTTCAAAGAAAAAGAAGAAAAACTTCCAAGCCACGGTGAAGCCTACGATGATAGGAGGACAAAGAGGAGCTTTAATAAAGAATTAAAAAATATCTAGACGACAAAGATAAAGATTAAATCTGTAATGAGGATGGCCTAATTTTTTTGCGAGGAACGTGAAATGACAGAAAATGGAGGTCGAGCCATTTGTGGTCAGTACCGCAATAAATAATGTTGATAACAATAGAAACTGTTGCAAGATTTGTAGAAGACAAATTCGACAATGATAAAGAATTAAAAAAAAGGAGAATAATAAAAATATGAGACTGACATACAAGTGAAACTAGTAACAGGAAGGAAGCCATGCACGGGGTAAATCACATTTAAGAACGTGGGAAGGAATGTATTGAAAATGCCTAATCAAGAACTAGTGGTACTAAATTTCTTACTTTCTCATATCATTTGTTACGTTTCCAATAATCAAACATATAGAGAGTGCAACTAAAATGAAACCTACGCCATTTTTTAGCGTCCTTTTCTCTTTTAAAGGGAGAAATTAATAAACAATTTGTAGCCATTTTTGAGAAAATTTTGTTGACGCTTCATGTAAACTATCTTCAAAAATCAAAATGTCCGTTTCAAACTTCAAGGCACATCAAACCGCGCCCGCACGAGCTTCTTGCCCGCCTGGGGAGCCGAGCGGTCCAACGAGCACGGGCAAATTTCCTGACTCCGCACTCATTTTCTCTTAAAATCCAGAAAGGGGTTTTCTTGCACAAGCTGATGCGGCGCGAGGTGGTGAATAGTGGTGGCTTCGTACGAAAATATGTTTGCTAGATTTTTTCTATCAAATAACCTAGAATTGCATTATATTTATATTCTTCAATTCTTATTAATATTTGATGTTTATTTTCTTACTTAATTCTCCCTTATATAAACATCTTTGATAAGTGACAGAAATCAGTGTTGAATGGCGAATTTTTAGTTGTTTTTATTTTGTAGTGTGTTATTAAATCATTCAGTTATTTATTGTATTTAGTAATAATGTGAAATAAATTAACAAGTTCCTATAAGTTAACGATTGTCGCTTACGGACCCTCAGTGCTTTTAACAGACAATATTTTTGAGTTAAATATTCTAACCTGGACGTAGAAAGTTCATGCTTTTATATCACACTTAAGTAAACAGAATTACAAAATCAAGATTCTTTTGATTCAATTATCTTTTAATTTTACTCTCAATTGAGAATTTCATATCGGACTGAAGTATTATTTCATTTTAATTGATCATTTCTCTACCTTAAAGAGAAAATGGGAATTAGCATAGCTAAATTTTGACAATAAATGTGAAGTAACTTCTCCCGAAGGCTGTCATGGGCCAGATATCCAGTGACGTACCGCCACTCCGGAGGAATTTGTAAAACTCTGACTTTTAAATCTCGCGCCAATTTCTCTGGATGCATTGCCCACGAGCTCCGGTAAGCTTGCCCGCGACGTTTACATGCCTGGTTAAAACGCTTTACAAACGATCGGAGAAACAGACATTACTCCATAAACCAATTTTTCAGTATCAAGGCTACTCAGAACGTTGATTTTGACTGCACAACCCATTAGAGAAAGTAATTTACTGTACATACGAACAAAATAAAAGGGGTCATCTTACTATATAGTAACATACTATGTTGACGAAGATGACCTCTTTTATTTCTTCGCATAAGAACGTCAACAACATCAAATCAGAATTCCTACAATTAATAGGAACAACATTCCACTTTTTCGGTTACAGGACCCCAATATGTTTTTGTCTTTAAAAATCGCCTATTTTTGCCCCAGAAATTCAACCCTTTTTCTTTTCTACGTAAGTAGTTGTTTAGTCATTGTTTTCCAAATCAAAATGTTCATGCTCAACCTAATTTTAAATGACCAGACTGAAAAATCCGTGCGATTAAATTAGCAACATATCAAATAGTCTGCTTCATTTGATATATTTTGAAGTTCTACTCGGTTATTACCACCTTTTCTTCGGACTCGTTTAAACTCTAAAATAAGTAATTGAAGGTTCAGGAATTTCGTTCCTCCCTAGATCAGAACCTAAGAAACAAAACACAGCCCTCAATGAAGTCTGAAAATATTTAAATGCCTAGGATGTACCATTTTCAAATCTGGATAATGGTCACGTGTATTGTATGTATGTGCTGCGGATTGCTTACAGATCTGGTGAATCGCTACATCTACAAAATGTTCATATTATCGTCCTAAATCCTTTTGACCCACCTCTACCGACCTATTTCCTATCCAGTAGTAACACATTTACGGGGTATTGTCGATGCCATCTTGTCAATCTTTGAAAATCGTCATTTTCTTTTACATATAAATCAGAGGCGATTTCTCGGGGAAGGGAAGGGAGAGAAGTCCCTCTCACACATTTTCTTCTTTTGTATGTAATTTCCAAATACAATATCTTCTTTGATGTAAGAAGGAAAAATGTATAGTTTTTACTTCATAGTTATCGTCAATTGTCTTTGATCGAGTATTTAAAATGCGCCCGCTTTTTAGGCGACGCGAAAACTCGAGATCGTTTTGAGGAAGAATTCTCAACGTTTCCTTCTGTCGTGAAGTAATGGCTCATATGGCACAGCGCTGCGGCGGCACAAAGAGGAATGTTTTTTAAAGCAGCTGAGGGGAGGATGTCCTCCTTTACAATGCTGTCTATTGCCAGCCATTATAATGGACACACGGCGACCGGCACCTGGTGGGCGTCTACACGCGAGTGAATCATGGGACGTGAAAGAGACACTGAGAATTTTAGCACCCTCGAACGTTAAAGCAATCGAAAGCACTATCGATTTTCGGCGCATGTGAAGTTCAAGTTGCGCATCACTTTTGTGCATCTGCGCATGCGCAGAACATCGACATTGCAGTCGATTGCGGCTCGCTAAGACGTGCAAATCTCCGTGCTGTAATATCATCTCACATCCGTGGCAGCACCGTGGGCTGGCGGACAACCGAGTGATAGGGCAAGTTGATCGAATACGTCTCTCTCTCTCTTCCTTTTCCAATCCTAAGGCGACGAACAGTGCCATGAGTAAGCCAACCATGTTGGTGTTCAGTCAGTGAAGAAGGCTTGCTTAGAGAAACTGTGTTCTTCTTGTGCTCCCGTCACGTGATGACAGTCAGCTGTGTTACACTGTTCCGAGCTTCTTTCCCAGAATTATTAGTTTTATTCAGAGGTATTAAAATTTAAGTCGTGAAATTCAGAGGCACTAAAACTCTCGGGAACATCTTGATTATTCACTAAAGTTAACATTTTTGGTAGAACTTGTGTACCATTGATCTAGCCTTAAGGAAGCTAGCGAACTTCATCTATCAGTAACTATACCTCACAAATAACAAATTTCGTTTACATCTGCATAGCATTTAATTTTTTGTACGTTTCATTTCAAGTATTAGCATTGGAACGACTTCTTTCCTCCTATTAAGAATCCTGCACGAGCCGACACTGCTATAAAGGTGGCGACACAAGCACAACAGAGTCAAAGATTAAAACAAACTCTGGGAGACCTGAGGATTTCATCACTGATTAAAAATTGACATTGAAGACAGAAAGAGAAGAAAACAAAGAACAATAATCACAGCCATCATGGCCATAATTACAGCCCTGAGTGATACCTTAAGTGCATTTGAATCACCGCCGTTGATGGTGGAAATCACAGTAAAGAATCCTGAATGACAAGAAAAAGGAGGCAGATAAGCGCAGTCGCGCAGTCTACTCGGAGCGACCTGAGGTTTTTGCGGCCGCAGCCTCCGGGTGGAGACACGTGCAGCTGCTGTGCCCGAGACGCGATCGGATGAATGGCAGACCGCCTACACAGACCCCCGCCTACACAGACCCCCGCCTACACAGACCCCCGCCTACACCGACATCCGCCTACACAGACCCCCGCCTACACAGACCCCCGCCTACACAGACCCCCGCCTACACAGACCCCCGCCTACACAGACCCCCGCCTACACAGACCCC
>BLKR01004700.1:0-100106 GCA_011170035.1 Teleogryllus occipitalis
ATGCGGAAGCTATGCTCGAAGGAACAGAAGTCGAAGACGAGTTTCGCGACAAACTGCTCAAATTAATTGTAAAGTACAAGCATATATTTTCAGACAGACCAGGGTTGACGGATGTCGTCACCATGGACATTGAATTGACGGACGAGTCGAAAAAGATAAGAAGTGCGCCTTATCGAATGTCGCCGCGTCAATCAAAAATTTTGCAGGAAGAAATCGCGAAGATGTTACGGGATAACATAATCGAAATAGGCGACTCTGATTATGCTTCCCCTATGATTCTTGTAGAAGCGCCGGGACGAAAACCAAGACCGTGCGTAGATTATCGCAAGCTAAACCAAATTATAAAATCAGAATATTTTCCGTTGCCGAACATGGAGGAGAGGATAGAAGCAGTAACGGCAGCTAAGATTATTACTACATTGGATTTAGCAAAATTTTATCATCAGATACCGCTCACTCCGAGAGCGCAAAGATATGCGGCTTTCTGTACAAGCTTTGGCACATATAGGCCATTAAGATTGCCCTTCGGGCTAAAAAATGCACCTTTTCAGTGTAGTAGGATGATGGCAGCTTTATTAGCAGAATGTGCAGAATTTGCAGTCCCATACTTGGATGACATCGCCATTTATAGCGACACATGGCAAGAACACCTTAGACATTTAGAGCAGGTGTTTCTAATATTAGAGAAAGCGAAGTTGCATGTGCAGCCAAGCAAGTGTAAATACGCGCGTAAGAATGTGCAATACCTAGGCTACATGTTTGGTAGTGGCATGATGCGGCCGGTAGAGGCCAAAGTAAAAACTATTAAAGAGCACCCCGTACCTCAAACGAAAAAGCAAGTGCGTGCTTTTCTCGGATTAACGAGTTACTACAGGAAATTTATTCCCGATTATGCGGGTATATCAGCGCCATTAACGGACTTATTGCGAGGTCGCGAACGGCAAGGCAGGGTAACGTGGACGCCAGCATGCGAGATGGCATTCGAGAAACTGAGGAACGCTCTCTGTCACGAACCCGTCCTTCACGCGCCAGATTTTAATAAGGATTTTATAGTGCAGTGTGATGCGTCAAAAAGAGGTATTGGTATCATTTTGGCACAGTATAATGATAGAGGAGAAGAAAAACTGGTGTTATACTTAAGTCGTAAATTCACAGATTCGGAATTATTACGATGTACAACAGAACAGGAGTGCACAGCCATAATATGGGCATTGCAGAAATTAAAGTACTATTTGGATGGAAATGCAAAAATTAAAGTGGAAACAGACCACAACCCATTAGTATGGCTAAATAATTGTTCAAGTAAGAACCCGAGATTGATGCGTTGGTCATTAATGATCCAAGCATACAATTTAGAAATTATTCATAAAAGGGGTAAGGATCACGTAAATGCTGATGCCTTAAGCCGTATGTTTTACTGATACATGGAACCTGAACCGAACTGGGAATGCGGAGGGCTACACTGAACCGAATCACTTGATTGCATTGTATAAAATCAAGACAAGAGAAGAATCACTGTATATATGTAACAAATTGTTGAAAGTGTATTGTTTGTGTATTCTGTTTGTTTCATGTGTGTCTTATGTATGTGCAATTATGGGTACAAAGTGAAGCTCTGAAGACATTGTTGGTTCTGGGGGTATCAGGGAAAGTATCACATCATTTGATTGTGAATACTACGGATGTAATTGCAGCAGACTGTATGTAATTTAAGATTGTAGAAAATTGTATATATTAGAATGAAAGGAGGTACGTGAAGTAGGTTAGTTATTTATATTAGCTAGATTTTGATAAAAAAAAAATGTTGTAAATATAGAGTAGGTTAGAGAGATCAATAGAGTGTGAGCCCAATGGCCAGGTAAATGGGATAATCATATCCAGATCCACAAATCTAGTTGCGGGACGAATTTTTTATTGTGGTTATATCCTGCATAAAAAATTCAAAATAGGGTATGGAGAAGTATGTAACGTATTGTAGGACTACAGTTAGCAACCGCCACAAAGGGCGGCGGCAGAGGATTAGACGCCAGGGGCCAGGCAGGATGTGACACGCCGAGGTATTCTGGGAAATCCTAAGAGCTAGGGAAAGGGATGCCCAAAGTACGGGACAGCGCATTTTTGCCGCGTGCCGCGTGTCAAATTCTTGGAATCCAGGGAAATGGATGTCCAAAAATGCCTGGCAAAGCGGTCAGTGTGGGCCGTGTGCAAAACCCAGTGACGTTTCAGGTCACGTGGGTGGCGGCTATATAAGAACCAACGCAGAGCGCGGGGGTGGGGTTTGTTGAGCTGAGAGGGAACCCTCGTGCGAACGCACAAAAACTTGCGCCCAGGGCGGTGCGGAGCCGAGCTAGGCTCGTGCGGCAAACCATGTGTTGGGACGCCGTTGTGGACTATATCCACGGGTGACAAGAGGTCGCCGGAGCTGTCTGCTGTGTGCGGGAGGCTCGCTGAGGAGTGGCGCGGGCCACGAGTCAGTTATTCATTTTAAGGATCGCTCCTGCGATCAGGAAAGTAAAGATCTACCAGAGCTGTAACTTAAAGTAGTACTGTACATATTGTGAATAAACCTGTACATATTTATCATTGAAGCTCGTGTCTGTGATTATTGTGTATTCCCACGACGTCACAGTAATAAACCGAGATGATAGCACAGATTTATAACCAACCAAGTCTCCTATTTGTGAAATCGGAAGTGCTTCGTTCAATATTGTTCCTAATACCATCTTCTTCTAAAAAAGAATCATATATACAAAGTGCCTTTTCTTTGAATATTAGTCATACTTCTTTTTAGATTATACTTGTCCCTCATATGTCACATACGGTTTTTACATTTACGAAATAATAATAATAATAATAATAATAATAATAATAATAATAATAATAATAATAATAATAATAATATTTTACTACAAATCAGCGCACGCTCGATGGCAGTTAATCAAAAAAGAAATTACATAGATAAACAAGTGATGCTAAACAGTACTCCTCTCTCGCGTGTAGTACTGGATATGTAATACTATTTATTCTGTAATTTTTCTCCGAATTAAGATAGTTCAGTCTTTTTTTTTAATCTCTTTAGAAATCGTGGAACATTTGCTGCGAAAATTACATAAATAGCTTCAAGCAATAGATGTTTTATTCAAAACTTTAAATGAAAATATATTGTCATTGAATTCATTGTATAAGGTGTGCAGTGTATTCACGAACATATCCGATGAGGTTTTTATCTCGACAATATTCTGCCCTAACAGTATGCGACATAGTAAAATAATTAAAACTTAATACATTAGACGATACTGGCAGCGTTGACAAACAATGCAAAAAGATCGAAATAGTTATTTATGTATCAAGGGCGTGAAGTAGATGTTTTTGCCCCGAAGGCGACTTCCAAACCCGAGGGCCACTGGCGCGAGGGTTTGGAAGTCGCCTGAGGGGCAAAAACATCTACTTAATGCCCGTGGTGCAAACAAAGCTTTATGGTTTACTAGTTCGTTACTGAATTAAACGAGAATTCGAAACATTTTATAATTTTTCTTATGTTTAATGTGAAAAGATGCACTGTAATCGTCATTTGTCAAAATGACGTCAGATAAACAAAACAGAGTGTGTATCTATTGCATAATTGGTATTGGACTGATTTGTTCGTACAAAATGAAAGAATATTGTGAAGTTCCTGCGGAAATTCTCGCAAAAGCTAACAAAATTACGGCCAGTGATTTTCAGTAATATTTTGAAAAATATATGAAAATCTAAACGCACAGTAATGAACTGGTAAACCATAAAATATATAATAGTTCTTATTAAACACTATAGTATTGTATTATTCTTCTCATATACTCGTTTTAGCACGAATTACACGTTACGCCTTGTCTGAACATGTAATGCTAAATACTTTATAATTGTTCACACCTAATAAAATTTCTCCGAAATGTCTTTACTAATCAAAGAACAAATGATTCGTTTCCATTCGTATTCAGAATTCAACATGTAAATGTGTTAAGGTAGGGATACTAGAATTTACGAATTCTTCACAGAATACATTTCTCCCCATTGTACGAAACACGCAGTTTTTCTGTTTTTGGAGTTAAATAAAAAATATAAATAAATAAAACGAAGTTTCATAATGCTTGTGTGTCAGTGTTCAACAAAGAGAAGAATTCAACAGAATTTCATATATCATTATCTTATATTTGTATTTGTATGTCGAACAAGTAGAATAAATAATATTAAAAAATATCTTATTTTGTTGCAATTCAACAATTAACTTCTGAAATATACATCACTGCATTGTTTCACAAGCGGAGTAAATTTGGAGCGGACGACTTTGTAGCCAAATGACACAAAAAAATTTCATATTTTCAAAAAATTCAACATTATTTGAAGATCTGTTTTTTACGAACACATTTCATTAAGAAACTAGATGTGCTACTGAATGGCACAGACATTCTCGTAGCAAGATTCTCTAATTTCTTTGGTGTGGTCTGGCTTTAACGTCTTGCTCCATGCTCTGGACAGCTGCCATCTATCGTCGCCCAAAGTACTTTTTTTTTACATTATCTCAACTTTTTGCTTTCCTAATAGTACAACCGCAACATTACTTCAAAAACGTTAAAGAAGAGTAAAACCTCTGCCTAAATAGAAGGTTTCATAGAAAAAATTGAAGCCGTTTTTACAAAAATGACGATTAAGCATTACTGTAAATGCGAAATTTGAAGCTCTTTTTCACAGGAATTTTTTGCCTTTTCGAAAACGTTCATTTCAAATCATTTGAAGCACATCTACTAACAAATGCAATAATGCATACAAGTTGATGGAAAAGTGCATATTAACGGCGAGAGATATATTAAAAAATTACATTTGTATATTTTTGGTAAAATAAAAGAACACACCAAAATGAACTTTACGTCATATTGAACAGTGTCAAAAATTGGAGCAATTTTTGAGAAAATGGCGTTTGAGCGTTTCTGAAAATGCGGAAATTTTAGCTCATTTTAACAAACACTTGCTGAGAGACTTTTTGAGAGACTTTCGTTTTCGAGAGACTTTATTTGACATTATTTAAAGTATATGTATTCATAAATTAAATAATGACACCGGGAGCGGTACCTCAGTGCATCAACTGATGTCACTGCAGCGCCTCTGACCGGGAGGTCCTAGGTTCCAGTCCTGACGGCGACAGGATTTTCGACACTAGCTTTTCAGCTAGCTCGAATTCAGTCGCTGTCTGGAGGAGAATTCTAGCGGCCGGCTGCTCTGATCGGTAGTTTTTCGTGGTTTCTCCGATCAACACCAGGCGAATGCCGGAGCAGTACCCTACCAAACGGGCCTCGGACCGCGCGCGATCTGTCCTTCCCGTTCCTTGTCCTATCCTCTCCCCTTACACACTTACACTAACATGCACTACACTACCACATATCCAGGGAGACCGGTCAGGAGCTTAGAGCCTGTCCCGGCTGGGGCGGTGCCCCGCTGGTGGGAGAGTCCTGGTTAGGGGGAAACCCCGGTAGCCGACGGTAGGTCGGCGCCGGATCTCGCCATCCAGCGGGGAAGATCACTGCTATCTCCCGAGAAAAAAAAGCATGCACTACACTAACGAGATTAATGACCAGAGCAGCTGACGCGCCCAGAAACACGAACAAATCAATTAATCAATACAATAACGTGAAGGAATCGCTTCTAATATAAATATTAACAATGCGAGAGACAAGTCAAAAAAATAACATTTTTGTAATTTTTGAAAATACGAAAGAATCGAGCAATATGGCTATTATGTCATCGTATAGAGTTTGTTTGGCACTAACCCTGCCAACAATTTAAAGAAAAAAATTGGAACAAGTTTTGAGAAAATAATTTTAAACTAGTGATGCTACAGAATGGCACAGGCTTGATCGAAGACTTGATAGTGAGTTTCCAAATCAGTTTCGTCAGGTTTTCGGTTTTGTCTCCACATCTCCTCCCGGCAGGTTCCTATCGGCATCAAAAATAATTTGTTAATTTTTCGGTTCGCTAGTTGCAGAATATAACTTGTGGTGCTACAACAGAACATTTTTTGCAGACAGACTGACAGATATGCAGGCAGGCAGGCAGACAGACGGATGGACGGACGTTTTGTTTCAATAGGATTTTCGACATCAAGGAGCCACCAAACAGGGATTCTGGTTACACCACGAGTTAGAGGATATTTTTAAATTTAGCAACTGGATTTATCCTTTTTTTCGTTGAAAGAGCCCGGCAATTAATTTTTTGTGATGAAAATCGGCCTTTTTTTTTTGGGTAGCATTTCATAACTTTCTCTATACTACGTATATTACTCCGTATGTACGTACGTATACGAGAAAGTAAAAGTAACGAAGACAAAATTTTATCAAAAACTACTCCAAATTTTTTCTTTAAATTTTTGATAGGGTTAGTACCAGCATTGTGTAGTGAAGTGTTACCTGTGTTCGAACGTTTCGAAAACTAATTGTTTTGCTTTTATCAGGGTTGATTTTCATTCCGTTTTCAATATATAAGATCAATAAATCAAATCAAGTCATACGCTCTCTCCAGCTGTAAGTCATTTGTTGTTATTGCTCTTAACGGTAGGCGTCCGTTAAAATTCTTCGCAGACGCCTTTCTTTAACAACAGCTTTTCGTCTCCCTTTGGTGTCATTAAAATTAAAAGTTTTGAAGAGAGCGTCGAGACGTCTGGCCAAAATCCGTCCTCCACATCAGGTTGCTGGCGTTCACTTATTTTCGCGAGCCAAAGCGAGGGGGGGTGGATGGTGTACGGCGTGCGCGCATCCTCTCACGCAACCACTCGGCACGAGCACGGCCCAATTGTCACGCCTGTTCCTTGCGCACGCGACGCAAATCGGCGTTGCCCGCAGCTGCACCAGCCGCCTTCGGCATCTCTCGAACTGCCAATTCGGGTTGCTCAGCAATTAAGACGTCCGTCCGACATCAAACAGCCGTGTATGCGGGATTGTACTGTCACTGAAAAAGCAGAGCGATTCATTTAATATTATTTTGACGTTAAAGTGCCCATAGTGGTTTCAGCTCTGTGCCAAAGTAAATCAAGTGTGGCTGGCTTTTATTAATGGAAACTAAAATGCGTTCCTTCCCTAGCACAAACGTTTTATACCTGTAGGATGTATTAAAAAAATTATAAATGCAAACTGTGAAATATGAGACAATTACAAAGGCATATGGAGTATCTACATTTCACTATGAAAATATAGAAGGTAAGTAAATGGAACAATTTTAGATGTAGTAAAAGAAATGTTCATATCATTATTATAATCATAGAAGATTGGATAGAAAGATAGTTATACCGGCTGTGATAGCTCAATGACGACATTGTTGCTTCTGTAATCTTCTGAGGGTTTCTAAGGTCTGAGGGCCAACTGTGGCGGATTTTCCACACTAGCTACATAGATGGGTACAATTCAACCTTTGTCTAGAGAATAATTATACTTGCTGAATGCTCTGATAAGTAGTTTTCCACGATGTGTCTCCGATCAATAGCTGATGAATGCTGGAGAAATACCTTCATACACAGCTCATGGATCTTTCTTTCCTCATTACTCTTCCTCCATTGCTTCCTCATTTTTTGTTCCTTCCTCTCTCTTTACACACGCACACTTACGTGCACTACACTACCACACATATTGGGAGATCAGATCTTGACCCCGCTGGCGCCGTCCCGTGAAAGGGATACGAATCACGCGGGTTGATGTGAACAACTGCCGATGTTGACGCCGAATCACACGTTTCAGTGAGGGAAGAACACCGCCCCCCCACCAAGGATTAAACATGCACTAAACTGGCGGAACTAATAACCTCCGTAGTTCATGCTTCCTGTACTCCCTCACCTATAGCTATCTTCAGCCCTGTGTGACTGTCGTGCGCAGAACAGAGTTATTGATGTTTCGGCTTGCAGACTTCCTCACAATGAGAGTGAACGCTTACTTTTGTTCGTTGATTTTCCTTATTAATTAATACAAGGATACTTTGGTAACAACAGAACTAGCTTATTAGTAAAAATTATACCCATTAAAAATTACATAGGTTATTGGACTTTCTTGAGTTTGAATAAATAACATAAATTGTGTGTTTTCTTGTAATTCAAATCTTGAAAACTTACATTATATTCTTACAAAAAAGACTCAGAAACGTAGGAGCCTATCAGCGCTGAAGTGATGGTTACAAACTTTTGCCTCAGCACCGTGAATGTTTTCCAATAGGCTATCCTTTAGAAATTTAATTACCTTGTTTCCTGCTCTTAAAACTTTCTTTCGCCGTCTCCCAAACTTTCCAATATTTGTTACTTTTAATCGTACTATTGATTTTTTTGTATTCCTTTCTAGGTTGTCGCATTTCAGTTCTTCTTTATTTATTGGTTTGCTTTTCAAAATTTCAAAGTTAATATTAAAGCTATCTTTCTACACGAGTTGCAACTGAAATATTATTTTTAGAATGTACCAAAACAATCATTAACCAGTAGTACCAAGAAAATGAGCCGTGGCTATGCTGTAGTTTGTTTATATGTTTCCTGTTAGCAAATTTGTGGTAGTCCTCTGAACTTGAGAAACTTTTCTTTTGTTTTCTATTATGGACAATATGTAATATCTCTTCGTCTAAATGAAGCATGTAAACAATTTGATTTGTATATTTCAACAGGTCTTTACGTTTTACCGGTTGTTAATTTCTAAGTAATGATTTTCAAAATTATTACAGATTTTTCCTTAGATTTGATTTTATGCACGTTGAAAATCACATGATGAACGATTTTCTTGTCAGTAAGTAGTTTAAATTTTCTTCGCTTTCTTATCTTTCCAAGATCAACGTTTATTTTGAAGAATACAATGCGGTAGGCAAGCTATGAAAGTTAGTTCACTTTTTTAAAATTGAGGGACAGTTATTAACTGATAAGTGGGCTTTAAGAGGTATATTTGTATTAATTAGCTCTCTAAATATAGTAGATACAGAATTTACAACAATAACTTAATACTAACCTGTTTGTTTCTTTCGATGCTTCGAAAAACCTCTGCCGACATATTGCCTTTACCGTCATCTAGTGCCATAAATGGATCTGCCGCCTGTTGATACTGGCTGAATCCCCAGATACGGAATTTATAACAATTCTCATTTTTCCCACTGTATCAACGAAATGGTCTAAGGGACAGTGTTTTCAAGGACAGTATTTACATTTCTACACACCCATGCTTTCTTTTTAACCCGGTGATAAGGCGTTGGATGGACCATGAACACACCTCGGTACCGCTGGGGCCCGTAGACCTGAACTGAACGCACCCTGCTGACGCCCCGTTCTTAAAGGCGGGAAGGCAGATATATGGGAATTACCACAACATGTGCAGCGCGACCTTTTATTGTTTAATTAATGTTTTTATTAAAAAGTCATTACGCAGAGTATATTAATTAAATACATTTTATTATAAAAGTAATCTGAAATTATTTTCGTTGTTTTCTTTAATCATGTATTGTTACCAGAATATATAACCATATATTGAGGCTGCAAAAAGAACTTGAGTTTTTTGGGAGAATTTCTGTAGATGTTTCATGTTGGAAACAAGACTCCTGCCGCCTTTTAATCCTTTAACACAAGGGAAAATTCTGAAAGCCAATTATTTAAGAAATATTAGTTTACCTCAGCGTAAGAATTATTGATTATTGAAGAAGTTGTCAGTGTTACCTGTCCGGTCGAAAGGCAATCTCTTTCTCCTGTTTTACCTCGCAATTCGTACGTCTTAAATGTTATTACGTAGAGATCGCCCGCCAAAACGCTGTTCACGGAGTCTGCAATGCTGTAAACTAGACGCACTACCAACGTAAAACTCTAACTTTCAATTGCTTAGCATTTTACACGAACAAGTCGCCTCGCTATAAAAGTGCTCGGCTTCTAGATCTTCAAACAATGCGATGTCATCCCATCTTATGTGTAAAGTGGTAGGATTCCGCGAAATCGCGATAATGTGCAATTTTATCATTCTGGTCGTTCTTGGTGTCTGGTCTGTGGCGCGCTCTCACGGACCTCCTGAAAAGCAGTTCAAAATTTCAAAGCAGTTCAGTCGTTCCAAAAAGTCTCACGCGAAAAAATGAATTTTCATTCTCTCTTCAAGCCAGCGCACCGTTTTTAGGAAAAAAATTAACTTTCCCGAGCGCGGGATATTTAAAATGTATACCATTTGCCGTTCATTAGTGTCAAAAATTGCTACAAATGATTGAATTCCAAGTACGGCGCAAATCTGAATTAATTTTGGCCGCCTATATGCCAACAAGAGTCTTTCTGAACTCTATTAATAGAGTTTATTTTACCTTTTCTGTAAGGATCCCAGCTGATCCTTGGTTTAACGTGCAATGGTTGTATAATGCTAGTTCTCATGGATTTACTACTTCCCTTCCTTAATATTCGCATTACAAAATTAAAGATATCCATGCTTTCACAACGGTAAAGCTGACGTGTTCCCCATTCTACTACTTCATTAATTATCCCTCTCAGATATTACATCTAGTTACCTGTGGAATTATCTTGCTCCCAAGCAAATACTTTGTTGTTCCTTTATCTCTACTACACGTAAAACTATTTTTCATTTACCCTATCTGGAAGGCGCGACGTGTGAAATGTATACTTTTTGCGCCAAAGAATTGATATAAATGATTGAATTCCATGTATGACCCGAAATTTGAATTAATGTAGGCCGCCTATGTGCTAACACCATATATAAATGGAGAACATGAATTTTCATGTGTAGACGAAAGATTAGAAAACTAGAAGAGTCTCGACAATTGGTGGAAGCAACGGCCAAATATTGTAGTGACAAGTAGAAGCAAATTCAACATTGGAATAAATGCGAATTGAATAAGTAGAGGACAGATATAATTACATGCACTAGAGAAATCGGTTACAGAAAAGTGAGTAGTTTCAGCAGATATATTATAAATTTGACCTTGTTCTACCGTTCTGGAAAAGTGTAAATATAAAAAAAGAAAGACATAATTTGCACGAATTGGGCATAATTGCATGAAATATATCTCGGAATTGAACCTTCAGTGACAAAAGATATACTTGTTTAGACAAAATAATCTACATGTGGTGAACATTAAGTACGAAAGGAGTTATTGAAAAACCTTGTCAACAAGCGTGGAGTCCAGTTGTCGACGGCGTAACTAAAGACAAAGTATTGTGAACAACGTTTTAGAATTTGTATTGAGCTCATTGACCAGATAATTCTTCGGAAGAAAAATATTGACATATATTCAATCGTGAAACGAGCTTTTTTGTTAAAATACTTGGTATTAATCTATCTAAAGAATATGAAAGTAGCAAATGCAGAAGAGGAAAATTATTCTGTTATTTGGTATAATTTATAATGTTAGGATATTTCAAGCTAATTAATTTTAGCTTTGTTCTCTTATTCATTTATGAAAAGCAAAATTTTATTTCATTGGTATATTGTAATGCCACGACTAACACCACAAGTATATCCGGGATTAAAACACTATGACACAAATTTTAATGACACTTTCCTTTCAGTTGAGTCGATTTAGTATTTTAATAATTGAATTGGATTGAATTGACTTGCCTATTTTACGTGGCGAGATAATAAGGCAATAATAAGGTTGAAGTTCTGAATGGGGAAACAAAATAACATAATTGGCTACTTGTAACTATATTACTATTAGAACACATGAATTGTCAGTTAATGAACAGCATTCTGAGATTGAAATACGTTCATTGCGTTGTGAAAATTAAAGAAAATTGTTGAAGCCTCAAAATGCACGTAGAGCCGCCATTTACATTATTTACATTTGTGATTTATAAAACAAACGAGGAACGATTTTTAATGTTATCTTCTTTTTATTTACTTACCATTACGAATCGTTAATATATTTTTTGTTTACCAGTATTATAAAAGACCTTTTCTGTGGCAAGAAATCGTTCACAATCGGGCATTTTACGGCACAAATGATGACGTATTGGCATTTTACGACACGAACATCACATACTCAGTTAATCGCAACGAGAGAATTCTGAGATGGGAGAGGTAAACGGGACCAACGTTTTCTCGCACAGATGTCAAATACACCCGACGTCACAAGGAAGTTGTTTCGCAAAATTAAGTTTGATCTTCTTATAAATTTATAATGCTGTTATACAAAAAATAGCGTCTGTAACTCATTTATAGTGTTGCTCTATTGCATTCGTACAAATTTCAAAACTCGCTAACGTCCCTCGTCTTCAAAACATCTACTCATGCAATAAAACTTAATTATAAGCTAATTGCATACATTTCTATTTGACCATTACTACACGTAATTCAGTAAATGTTAAAATCTCCAAAACGTTGTCAATGACATCTAAATTAATTAAGATAAAATGTAATACACGCGTGTTTCTTATGATTTATCTTTAATTTAATTTATTTATGTTCACTCTAAAAATATTAGGGAGACTTTCACACTTACTTAATACATTTTCTCGCGTGTTTTTCATTACTAATGTATTCAACACTACACATTAATAGTTCAAACATTAAAAAATAAAAATAAATACACTGAACGTGGATAACGTACATTATTACCAAAAGTTGTACATAATACAAAGAAAATCAAGTTGCAATGTTTATTGATTTCCTTTAAAAATATCCATTCACTTTAATCGATTTTTATTCACAGTAAATCCACTATGAACACAATCATTACACATATTGGGTATGGAGGTTCAGGGCCAAACCGGGAGAGGTGGCTTGGGGCATCAACTGATGCCACTGCTGTGCCTCTGACTGCGAGGTCCTAGATTCGAGTCCCGACGGTTGCAGGATTTTCGACACTAGCTTGTCAGTTAGGTCGAATTTAGTCGCTGTCTGGAGGGGAATTCTAGCGGCCGGTTGCTATGATCGGCAGTTTTTCGTGGTTTCTCCGATGATCACAAGGCAAATGCCAGAGCAGTACCTCAACAAACGGGTCACGAACCGTGCGCGATATTTCCTTATTCTTCCTTGTCCTATCCTCACTCCTTACTTACACACACTTACACGCACAAGCACTACACTACCAAACAACATGCCAGGAGACCGTCGGGAGCTTAGAGCTTGTTCCGGCTGGGGCAGTGGCTTGTCCCGGCTGGCAGGAGATACCTGGTTGCAAAAAACCCTAGCCGACATTAAGTCGGCGCCGGATCTCGTTGTCCAGGGGGGAAAGATCACCGCCATCTCCCGAGGAAAAAACATGCACTCCACTTACGGATCTCTATATACATCGAATATTTCTGTTCCTTTGATAATATTCGTTCAATAGAAACTTCGACAGAAAAATAATGAAGATTTTGGAAATGCTTTTAAAAGTTTTGGAAAAATTGGATGAAATGGAAAATTCAATTATAAATAATTAACAAATGTTTTAATATTTCGTACCACATATTTATCAATAGTAGCATGAAATCGTACGTACGTACCCAATCATTGAAATTTAAAAAAATTCGAATGACATGTTACATGTATGCATTCCTTTTCACTCCTTTCAAAATTCTATTCACACTTGTTAACTCACTGGAACACTTCGTCTGGAAGATTTTCTCAATCGAAAAGATCACCGAATTGTTGGAAATAGTTTAAAGTATGTACTATAAATTTTTATTTCATGGAAAAAAGTCAATCCAGAAAAGAAGGTCGATTTACAGAAATAATTTCGGATGTATAAAAAGTTTTTAAAAGTAATTTTCAAGGGACAGAAAAATAATTTTTTTTGTAGAGTATTTCGATATATGGAGGTCCAATTGTATTTACTTAAAACTTACGCTATTTATAAGGATACATATTTTTAGTGGGCGCGAAAACTAAAAATTAACTCTCCATGAAATGTTGCAAAACAGTAACCATTTTACTTGTTCGTGTACGTACGTATATACACAGAAATCTACTTAGTATAGAGAAAGTTATGTAATGCAGTGGAAAATTGATTTCGACATTTCAACAGATACAAGTTTTGGGGTCCCTGATACCGAAGAAGTGGTTTGTTTTTCTAAACGGCCGTTTATCAGTCTATTTGTGAACAACACTACCGCCCAAACTATTCGTAGGAGTTTTTTCCAAAATAGATATTCGCTTGTAGATGTGACTTCACCTGAAGCTCTGCGAGTTTGAAATAACTTCTTTATATTTTGTGAAAAGTACTGTGAACGCACTTGCAGCCAACTGCCACCAAGCAGTCTGTTTCATCACTGTGTGTCTAGCCTGAAGAACAGTGAGTATTAATTCACCTGTAATATAGAAAGTTGTGAGGAATTAGTTGTCTTTGATCCAAAGTTATCAGTAATTGAAGCTATTGTTCAAATGGGTGACATAATTTTCAGTTTAGCGAATGTGAAAATATATTAACTTGACAAGATTCAGATTCATAACGGATGAAGGAATAGTTTTTTCATGCCATTGAGTGAATTCAGTGTAATTGCAAGGACTAAGGCAAATTAGTGTAAAAGTAGAAAAATGAATGAGAAAATTAGTCAAAAACGAAAGTTTTTAAATTGTAAAAAATGAGCAGTCCGTTTTGACGGTATTAAAAATAAACAGTGTTATGACAGGAAAGATGAACTGAAAGGAAATAAAACGAAAATATTTTTGCAAGTTGAAAAATTGCTCGAAATTCCATCAGTCATTAAACGAAGAAAAGAAGTCAGCAAAATTATGACATAACAACCTGATAAATGCATTCTTTCTCATATTTACGAAAAAATGCTATTTTATGCATTAAATAAACCTAATGTACTTTGAGTTTAAAATTCTGTCAGTATTTCGAAATTCAAGACTTTTCCTATACTTCCGGTATTTAAGAAGCGATGATTAGTTACAACATGTAACTAAAGAATACTTTCAAACACTGATGTAACTTTCTTTAATAACAGTATTTTCCTTGTAAATATTGGGATTGAAAGAAAACTTAGCCTCAATCTCATCAACATAAAAATAAGAATATTTCACAAATTCACTCTCTAAAACTGAAGTGGATTTCCAGAAGATTACAAACTGATCCACTGGTAAGTTATTAAACTTTTGTGTTTTTTCTCAAGATAAAATGAATGAAAAATATTCTTTGCACAATCAAAATTTCCTTTAACAAACGTGAGATCAATGGAAAACAACATTCTAAATAACAAATTAAAGACATTATACCCTGTTTCACCTTTTATAAAAGGTGGAACAGGTATTTGCCCCTATTACTAAAACATCACATAATTGGTTGCATTGAGAGTATAATTGAAATATCGCGAGCTTTCTTTAGCAAGAGTGGTAAGGTTGTGATTGCAATTTTTGCGCGGTAGAAAACAGTTTTGTGGGTGCATGTGTCTGATGCACGCCTAATTATGTGCGTTTTATTGATTTCCTTCGTATATAAAACATCTTCCAAATTTTCATGACTTTGCTTCATCCTAATGTTGATGCTGCACTTCAGCTTATCTAGAGTTATGAGGTACGGTATCAAGTCTCTCCTTACATACATTGGAAAATTTAGGCTTTCAGTTGCGCCCTAAATAACAGGAATTACCAGTGTCTCAGTGAGTTTGAGCAAAAAATCATCCTTTCTTATCTTCTTCATTACCACACGTCCACAAAACATGCTTTCAGTGCTGCGGTGTCAAGTACATTATAGAAGAAACGAACAGACCTTCTTATTCATTCGTAATGAAACACATAAATAGTTAGTCATTTGCTTCAGGGAGTATTAAAGGGGTACACCTTAGACCCAAAGGCAAACATCAGTAGCAAGAGTAGCTACTGAAGTTTTGATAGTGATAATTTTTTCGGTACCTCAGAGGAAAACATTCATGTCGAAACAAAACTCACAGATAGTAACACATACATATAGATAATAATAACACGATGTGGGATACAAAATGTGTCACCTTAGCCCTTCAGGGTTCAATAGGTAGATACCCGTTTTGCAATCGACATTGGAAAGTGAAATTGTCAATGCTAAGATGCACGAAAACCTGCTGCTGGAACGGATTCTTTATCACGATGTGTATATTATTAATTCCTTTGTATTAGAGATAATCCGGCACAAATAATTGATAATTCATTATTTTAGAAAATGTTTCCTTTCACAGCAAAACCAAACTTTTGTGCCTATGTGGATCCTCGAGCAAATCATTACACACAATTTCTCAAATGCAATTTAATATTGAAAACACTTATCTCTACCTCCAGAATATTTCAAGCAGATATAACGACAAGAAACCCTATTGTTATTCCACCAGAATTACTAGGTCCATATAGAGCCAATAACGGACGCTGTTGTTTTGTAAATCGAGGCTGTCTCTGTTCAAGACCTTTCGAGATAACACTTTCTTTTAAGAAAAATAAAAAAACAGAAAAGAAAGAAAGAAAAGAAATGCCTTTTCTTTGGTGAGCACCACCCCTAACCCACCATTCGGCACAATTCATTTCTTCCGGTTGTTCTAAACTAATGGCGAACTGGTAAATTCCTTAAAGACCGGTGTCGGTTAAGAGTGGTTTCACGTCCCCCTGTTTGCTTGGGTTACGTCGACATAAAACCACAGTAATACGAAAACGAGTTTATCGTGTCGGCACCTTCCAGTCCACCCGCCCGTCACGCTGCCGACGCTCAGCACTTACGTTCGCGGTGGGCGGCGCCCTGCGCCAGGGTGGTCGTCGTCGACGGCGGCTGCGACGGCGGCGGCGGCGGCGGCGGCGGCAACGGCTGAGGCGCAGAGCTCCCTGTCGGCGTCGCGCCCGCACCTCGGCGTCGCCCTCACTGAGCGGCGCCGCGACGCCCCCGCCGCCGCCGCCGCCGCCGACGCCGCCGCTGCGCCTGCGCCGCCGAGAGCGCGATCTCTGCTGAGCGCTTCCCGGCCGCGCCACGCGCCGACCGGCGCCCGCTGCAACACGCGTCGGAGCGTGCACGGGGAGGCGTGGCTCAGCTGATGTCAATGCAGTGCCTTTGACCGGGAGGTCCTAGGGTCCCGCTCTCCACGCTGGAAGGGTTTCCTACACTGGCATGTCACCTGGGTCGAATTCAATCCGGCGCCGACCTACCGTCGGCTGGCGGGGTTTTCCTCAACCAGATAACTTCCACCAGAGGGGCACCGCCCCGGCCCGGACAACTCCCGACCGATCTTATGGCATGTATTAGTATAATGCATGTACTTGTAAGTGTGTGTGCGTAAGAGGGGAGGATAGGACAAGGAAGCGGGAGGAAAGCGCGCGGTCAGTGGCCCGTTTGTTAGGGTACTGCTCCGGCATTCGCCTGCTATTAATCGGAGAAAACACTGAAAACGACCGATCCAAGCAACCGGCCGCTAGATTTCTCCTCCGGACAGCGGCTGAATTCAATTTCTGTGTGTACCTAGTGTCGAAAATCTTGCTAGATGCCGGAACGCGTTCCCTAGAACCTCCTGGTCAGAGGCGCTGCAGTGACATGAACGGATTCCCAGAACCAACAAGACCGGAAGCACGGAGGAAGAGGAAGAGAAAAACCCTGAAGGTAAGGAAACAGGCAGAAACTAGTGGGAATGCCCGGCATATCGTAACTTTTGCTCCTCTTAGTGATATTACTCAACAACTATTCAGATAAAAAAAAGCTGCATGACATCTTTGAAAGATCTACAATTGAACGAAGTTATACAGAAACATCCAAGTCAAATGACTCAATTTGGATGAAGGATGGTTTGGAAAGTTGGGACATTACTTATAATTTCGAGCAGCAAGGGTGAATGTCAAAAATTAAATGGGAGGGATGTGGTTGTAAAAAAAGTTAGAAAAATTCTACGTATTCCTATAAAAAACGGGTTGCGACCCAGCCAGATGGATGGGGGAAAATCGATTTTGGAGAAAATGGTCTGAACGGTTTAGCTGCTAGCGTTGTTCACAGACGGACAGACAGACAGACAGACAGACAGACAGATAGATAGACAGACAGATAGACAGACAGACAGATAGACAGACAGATAGACAGACAGACAGACAGACAGACAGACAGATAGACAGACGGACGGACGGACAGACGTTTCGCCGTCATTCGACTCTTCGGTAGCCAGGACTTAGAAAACATAGATTCTGGTTATACCACGTGATAGAAGATTCTTCCCTTCCCCCATCGCTACTCCGCAGCGAGAAAGTGAAAATAAATTGTATTTACTAAAAACAATATAATTTTGCAAAAAAAAAACAAATTTTGTTCCATGATAACAGTACGTTCTATACTCTACATTAAAAAACAGTAGAGGCGCTACAAGTGCACATACTTTCTCTATTATTTGTAATATTTGCAATTTTCGAAAATTTAGAGAGTGCAATAAAAATGAGGCCTGTTGAATCTTTTTGCGTCCTTCGCTCCCTCCGTACTTAAAATTTAAAGAAAAAAGTAGAGCCGTTTTGAAGAAAAAGTTTTGTGTATAAATTGCATTATCTTCAAGATGAAATTACGTCAAAATAACTTTTTTAAATTACCATTGCCTTATTTAAAGATTGAATTGTTTATAATTTATAACAAAACGTATATATCATCAATATTGCAGTCTTGCCATTTTTTATTCAATTTTTAAAATACAGTGTGTTCAATGAAAATAGGATCAGCCACATTTGTACCGTCCTTATAATTCCCTACATGTCTCTCCTACACCCCAAACGTGGGAATGAAACTAGGCCCAAGAATAGGGGACACGGTTAGCTGGTCGGCAAAGTCGGACAGCGACCCAAAAATATCAAATACATACAGTTGATTATGTATTTTGTGAGTTAAAATTCTCCCACCAGTAGTGAACCGCCCCAGCTGGGACAAGCTCTAAGCTCCCAACCGGTCTCCCGGAATATGTGGTAGTGTAGTACATGTAAGTGTGTGTGTGTATGTATGTATGTATGTAAGGGAAGAGGATAGAACAAGAGGAAGGAATGATCGCACGCGGTCCGTGGCCCGTTTGTTAGGGTACTGCTCCGGGATTCGCCTGGTGTTCATCGGATAAACCACGTAAAACTGCCGATCAGAGCAGCCGGCCGCTAGAATTCTCCTCCTGATAGCGACTGAATTCGACCTAGCTGAAAAGCTAGTGCCGAAATTCCTACCGTCGTCAGGACTCGAACTTAGGATCTCCCGGTCAGAGGCGCTGCAGTGATATCAGTTGATGCACTGAGCTACCGCCCCCGGTACCCGTCTGTGAAACTGAGCACTGATATTAGGGTTCCTTCTTATTTTTCGGTATTTTTATTATATTATGTGTTGAAGGACACTCAAGAACGAGGTGAGAGGTGGAGTATGCTGCTCCACATTTGACAGGTTTCTGGACCTCACCTCTTGAATAAGTTATAGAAATCGTGAAACGACCTATCCTTAGTCCTGTAATTACGACCTGTTCTGTCCTCGTAAAACGTTTTCCGGGGAGTGCTGGGTCGAGGATGGATTGTCTGACTAAATGGAGTTTGGAAATGTTCAAATTCTAGTTAGAGTTCCAATAACTGAGGCAAGAGTCCTTTACAAACTTCTTGAAATCTTGAAAAGAAGCCCCACGGACATTTTCAAATTTTTCTCAAAAACGGCTCAAACTTTTTCTTTAAATTTCTTGAAATAATAGAGTAAAATACATTTATTAAGGTGGCATAGGTTCGATTTTCACGGTTACTTAAAATTTTCGAAAATTTCAAAAGTTTTAAGTTGTTGGTCTTCCTACAACTCTAAAATTGAAGACACAGATATTTTATTCACATGAAATTTGTTACCCATAAATAGTTCTTTCGTTAAGATCATGTAGATGTTTTTGAAAAGTTTAATAAATTTTGTGCAATAGAGTGTGAAATATTTGCAATTTTAAAAAATTAGAAAAACATTATTTTCTCAAAAACGGCTCCAATTTTTTTTTTAATTTATTGGTAGGTCAAGTGTCCAACCAATCCTATCCGATGACATAGAAGTCATATTGCTCTAACGTTTTGTTTTTTTCAAAAATTACAAAATATTTTTTTACTTGACTCTCAAGTCAGTAATATTTACCTTAGAGGCGATTTCTTTACACTATTAGACTTATGAGTAAATGTGCTTTAAATAATGTTAAGTAAAGTTTCTCGAAATCTCAACAGTTTTCTGTAAAACTGAGCTCAAAATTCCGAATTTTCAGAAACGATCAAATGCTTAAAACGTCTTTCTCAAGAATGGCTCCAATTTTTTTATTCAAACTTTTCCAACGGTTAGTGCTATTTCCACGCTTGAATATGACGTAATGTTCATTTTGGTGTGTTCTTTTGTTTTTTTCAAAAAATTCCTCGAATATAATTTTTTAAATCGTCGTTAATATACACATTTCCATCGATTTGTACATATTATTGCATGTGTGAGTAATTGTACTTTAAAAGAAGTTTTTCGTAAACTCAATAGAGTCCTGTGAAAGAGAGCTTCAATTTCGCATTTACAGTAATGCTTAATCGCCATTTTCTTAAAAACGGCTTCAAATTTTCCAATGAAAATTTCTATTTAGGAGAAGGTTTTACTCTTCTTTAATATTCTTGAAGTAATATTTCGGTTTAACAATTAAGAAAGGAAAAAGTTGAGAAAATGTTTAAAAAATGTACATTGGGCGACGATAGATGGTAGATGGCCAGAGAATAGAGCAAGACCTTAAAGCCAGCCCACACCAAGGAAATTAGAAAACGTTACTATGAGAAAGTATGTGCCATTCTGTACCACCTCTAGTTGATTATATTATGTAATCAATCTTAAGAGCCGTTATGTGTAGTTTCCATGAGTGTTTGGAGTCGAATAGTATGCCCAAACATTTGCACACACAAGTCCTTTTCAATTGGTCATCACCCGGTTGCAGAAAAACTTCATTATTATCCTTACGTCTTCTTGTGGAAACTATAAACACAATAAAGCGCCCTATAGCTTTAACTTGGAAAATATGCAAAATTGTAGGGAAAATGGTTTGTAAACGCCTTAGTTGGATTCTGGAACCGCGAAATATTCTATCACAACACAAAGTGGCTTTAAATAATATCGTTCTACTAATGACCACCAAGTAAACACAGATACTGAAATGTGAGATTAACTAGTCATAAACCAACATGTGATCACTGTTTCATTAGACATTGAAAAGACTTATGAAATGGTTCATAAGATAATGTTATTATTCACTCTCTCTCCCAAATATCAATTAAGAGTCATCTATTTGCCTTCATCTTGAATTTCCTAGCACATAGATATTTCAAAGTGCGAATTCAAGACAAAACATCTCAATGAGTAGAGATGATCAATGACCTCCTTCAAGGCTGTCTTGAATTTACTGCTATTCCTCACCTCAATGAAAGAAGTAAGCAATATTGTTGAAAACCCTGTTAAGATATTCTTATTTGTGGATGATATCACTCAATTATGCAGCGTGAAATTATACAACTAACCATCATCATTCAAGATAACTTAATTAAGATATATAGTTGGGCAACCTCCTCACGTTTCATCATATCGAAAACAAATTCTGAATTTATTGCATTCTCCAGAAATCATCATATTACGCACACAAGTACGTATTTCATGAAAAGTTGGTGGACATAAATTGCACAGAACTAATACTTGTAAGATCCTCGGAATGATACTTGACCATAAACATTTATGGAAACATCTTATCATCAATCTCGAAACCACTTGCAAATCAAGATTAAATATTTTAAAAATTGTATCATCTAAAAAGTGGGGTGTTGAATCGAACTGTCTCTTAAGAACTTACGCAAACTTGATCCAATGTAAACTACATTATGGATCAGTTGTGTACAGTGCAGCTCGTATATTTACTGTAACATTTAAACAACAGTGCATGCTTCTGAGCCTCGGGGCTTTTATACCTGGATCCTCCATTAGTCTTTTAGTGGAAGCTGGACCAATGCCCTTGAACATGAGAATTAAACTATTATGCCTAAAATATACGTACTTAATACTTTGTTCTACAATCATCTCATCAAATCAATACATCAGTAGTCATTTTAAAAGAAGAAAATATCAATATCGTCCAACTTTTCCAATACCCCTTCGAGAATGCCTTCTTGACTATGAAAAAACCTTTGATATTGAAAAACCACTCTACTCCCAAGACATCTTCACCCGATTCCTCCATGGGAAATCTTCACTCCGAACATAGATCTGGAATTAAACCAATCTTCATTTCCAGTATTTACCTCACATTCCCTGAATGTTTATATTAATGAGAAATATGAAAAGCATCAAAACTGGTTAACTGATAGAAACGTGATGAATAATCTGAATGTGCTGCAGTTTCTACATCATCATCAAACATTATATCTTGTCATCTTCCAGATTTCCTATCTATTTTTTCCTGTGAGGCCTGGTCTGTCTTCAAAACCATTGAATTCAGCACCCAAAATGTAGACACCATCCACATTGCCAATTTTTTCTGACTCCCTGTCAACACTCAGAGCTGTCCAAAATAGATTCTTCAAACATCCAATAATTCAAAAAACCCAAAAGCTTCTTTACAGTAAAGAAAAAACAGATTTAAAATTATACTGTCATGGCTCCCTCCCCACACACTTAAAAGAATCACAAGAAATGAAAACGCTGACTTAGCTGTTAAAAGCGCAACTCCTTTATTTAACATTGACCAACATATACATGGTTCTTTAAATGATTATAAAAGACCTCTAGAAAAGTGTGTTATTAAGGTGTGGGATCACCAGTGGAAAGCTTCAACATCCAAGCTCCATGATGTACGAAAATCTGTAACGGACCCAAATATCCCAACATTACATTACCAAGAAAAGAACAAGTGATTATTACAAGATTAAGAATTGGCTTTCTTCCCTCACTTCCATCTAATAAAAAAACCGACCCAGCCACCTGTCCAAAATGTGGAAGAATGTTAGCAACTTCTCACATTATATTATAATACTTTACATTATATTATAATTTTAATTATTTACTTGGATGCTCAAGCCTTCAAAATCTAAAAAAACTCCCTTGGTATCAAAAACGATATATATGAAATATTTAATTCAACTGAAGGTTGCAAGTCAATTTTACAATATCTTAATATTGGTGGACTCGATTATATGATCTGAATTACTGTAAATTTACTTTACTTCTGTACTGCATTGTCCTGCTCTATACTGTTCTGTACTATTTTAGTGTTACTGTTTTTCTCTTTATTCTAAGTTATAAAATGTATCTCTGGTATAAATCAATAGTGGTAGTAAATGGCTTTAGATGTTTCCAAGTCCTAAAATAAATAATTAAAGAAACGCTGATTTAGTCTTCCAGATTGTAATTCCTGCATTGGTTGACCCTTTCGTGATTGTATCTAACATAATACTTTTAGTAATGTTAAGGTTTTTAAGCACAAACCTGGGCACATACTGAGAAAGAAAGAAAGCACTTGAAACAACCCAGAAGAAAATGGAAAGAAAGATATAACACTAAAAGATCGCATAAAGAATTCAGAGATTAGGACGCAGGTGAGAGACGCTGTATCCACCGCTCAACAACTCAAATGGAAATGGACAGGTTATGTAGTACGACTAAATCACAGCCGTTGGGCCAACATTACAACGCTATGGGACCCGAGACTTGAAAAAAGACAACAAGGGAGACCAAGAAGAAGATGGACCGATGAGATAAAGGAAGTTGCAGGCAATCTGAGGTCGAGTACAGCGAAAAACCGTGAAGAATGGCAGTGTCTTGAAAGTGTATAGAAACGCTAGTGCTTCAAAACGGAACAGCTAGAGTAAATTCGATGTTGACCATATTAACAAGTGGTAGAAATGAGAATAATAGCAAAAGAGTAATGTTATATTAGTCAATGACAAAAGTGTTTGTAAAAAGGGATAGATATAACAGCGGACAGAGTTAAGCGGAGAAAATAAAGACAAAGATCAATTAATACAGAGTAATCAGTTAGTTGTATAGGTTTACAGATTACTTCCTTTATCAGTACTATAGTTGCGCAAGAGTGAGTGCAGTGCAGTGTAACAGTGAACTAGAGACAGAAGTGTAACACTGAGAAATAGTTGAAAGACCTAGTGTAAATAGTGTGTAGAAAAATAATGTGCCTATTGCAAATAATTGTAGGAAAATAATTGTAAGACCCACAAACGTTGTTCAGTTGTGAGAATATTACTAAGAGCAATCCTCCATAAGGAGAGGCCGCTGCCCACCCAGGGATTCTCAGGCTTAATTTATTATTTATTTATTTATTTATTTATTTATTTATTTTTCAACTACATATCAAGGTAATAACACATGAAAAAAATGTAACGGGGTCTTCTATTGTACAGCTTGCTTCATTAATAATTTGGGGAAATAATAGAACTCTAAAGACAGATCCTTTTGATAAACAGTGATAAACCATTTATCTCAGTAAGAAAGGATGAACTGTCTAGAATTTTGACACTAAGGTGTCTATTTGTTTTTATAATTTGATAATAAATGCTAACATGTTTCATATTTAGGTGATTTGGCAAGAATGGACATGTCGCTTGTTAGAGATCATTTCACATGCTTTTTCAATGTCTATTGAAACCACCAATACATGTTTCGTAGTTAGTGCGTCAGTATCAACATTTACCAGGAGATCACTTGTTCATCTAAAGAATCTAAAAGTGCTTTGGTATTGTGTGATTGGATTGCGGTTTTCCTGTATCCATTTCAGGCGACGACAAATCATCTCTAATATCTTGCAGATGTTATTGTTAGGGATATTGGGTGGTATTTCATGGGTAGTCTACGATCTTTTTAAGGTTTGAGTATGAGGATAACAATCGCTTCTCTCCATTGGTCCGGAAAATGTTCTTCAGTCCAGATATAATTATAAACACGAATTAAATACTGGAGACCAACTTCAGGAAGGTTCTTCTGAAAACTGTTTGGGACCTTGTCGGGTCCAGGCGCAGAATTTTTGTTCAGATACATAAAGAAGTTCTTTCATAAGGAATGGCTTTTTATAGTATTCGTTACTCTCCCTAGTTAATGGCTCAATGTTTTTATGACCTACATTTCTGCTTTAGGGGATTGTAGATAGGAATTCTTGGTCAAAATTATTGCTATCTGAATTTTGAGCAAAGGTGTTTGATAAAAGATTACACACGAATTGAGATTGGACGGGGCGGTTGCCTTTGCTTTCAGTGGACTGTATAATTAGGTTGTTGGACGTTAGCAGGCAATCCACTCAGTCCCTTCCGAAGCGCGTAGGGAATCTTGCAGTGATGTGGGTTATGATGGAAACACAATTCTCACCTTGCAGAATGATGTTTAATAACTTTCAATGGTCACAATTGTTCTTTACAATTAAAGTACACCTTTAGTACTGTTCTCAATATGAGAATACAGCAACCTTCCATCACGAAGCACAAAGTGCGAGCACATGTGCTCGCCTGGCAACTTACTTGCAACTTCGTGTGGAACACATTGATTAGTTCAATTTATACAATGCTGAACTATAACAAATTGAAATAATGTGGCTTTTCACTTTGCCACGACATGAGTACAGAATGTTACTTTCTGTATGACATTTTTACGTGATCTATTAGCACGGAGCCCGAGACATGTTTCTCGCGAGGCTGCCTCTCAGCGACTGATTTCTTTTCGGTTGCGGGTACGCGACGAGGGGATTTGAACTGATTTGAACAGGCCAATTAGCGACTGCTTTTCCAGCGGATGCAGTATGGCGAGGTGGGGTGAATTTGAACAGACCAATTGGCGACTGCTGGAATTTTGAAATGTTCTGGAAGGCTTTAGAAGGTTGAGGCGTGGAGTATCGCGCCACGTGCGCGCGGTAGTGCCGCTCGGCTAGTGGAAATTTCCATGCCGGGCTTCCGGAGTTGCCGCCTAGGGCGTAGGAAGTGTTTTATTTTATACCTTCCTTTTCTGCTTTTGCGTGTGGGCCCGAACATACATCCCCTTGGAAAACCGCGGGTTTTCCACCAAGAAATGAGAGGGCACACTGCATAGGCTAAGATATGTCTTGTTAGATTATGTGCAACATAAGTTCCTTGGGGATAAGGCTAGGAGTGGCTGAATTGTGCAAGGCGTTTTTTTAACAAAATCCTAATACTAAGTATCCTAATAACTAAATGATTGTAAAGGGGAGAAGAATACAGGTGACAATGATAATGGATGACAGGCACGCAAAACAGACTGACTGGCCAAGCCTGAACATAGGTAAGTGGACAAATGCCAAGGATGACAAGTCAGGACTGAAACGCGATTGTAGAGACGAAGAAAGTTCAAACGAGGATGACAAGTCATGAGCTGAACACAGGTAAGAGGACAAGTGCCGAGTATGACGAGTCAGAGCCTAGAATGAAGAGCAGACAGTAGGAGAGGTGAAAGAACACGAAAACCGAACCGGACAGGACAAGACTGCGCAGGTACAAGTTAATTGAGACTGGATGCCTCAGATTTGAAGCTAAACTCGCATATGACAAATTTATGCCTTTGTCTGCGTGCTTCGAAAGGTTGCATCGTTGCCTAGTGGCCTTCCCCAGTGATAATACATTCTCAAGGGTTGCCAGCAAGTGCGTTTAAAGAGCGCTCATTACGAGCCATTAAGATATGTGAAGCTACATGCTACACGACAAAACAAGTCTAGCGCAAAAATGACGAGCTCGAATCAGGGATGCGTGAGAAAGACAAGTAAGCACAAACTAGAGTGACCGACCTACATCTGAACATAGGTAAGAGGACAAGTGCCGAGCGTGGCGGGCCTACCCCATGTGTGTGAGCGAAGAATTCAAATACCATTCATAGACAAAGAATACAAGGGCAATTACAACAATAAAGGAAATACAAGTACAATAAAAATGTTAAGACCTAACCAGCACACAATTACAACAAAAAATACAAGTACAATAAAAAATGACAAGACTTAACTAGCATACAATTACAACTAACAATGACACACAATACTGTACATAAATTAACCTAGTTGTAGAGACTAATTGCAATCTAATCTACTAAATGAAACTTAGCGTACGGTAAATCTATGTGGAGTGAATTAAATCTATGTGGAGTGAATATTTACATCATTATCAATTGGTAAGGGGCAGAGCCTATTGACGTGGCGCACAAAATTGCCACTTTAGGTTTTGACTTTGACTGATGGCAGACTAGCCATCAGCTGTTGAGCGGGAACCGGCTTGTGGCGAAAACAAATAACACAGGATTTCAAAACGTCCTTTACTGCCCTGCGAGCAGAAAGAATCCAATATTTTTGTCTTAAGTGGGATATTAAAGTTTGCCCAGCAGTGTGAGCCAGGGCTTTGTGAGCGTGCATTATAAGTGCAGTCACAAACGGATTTGATTTTGGTAAAATCGGTGGGTGAGTCGTATTAAATGGCAACTCAGCTTCCACGAGTCTCCCGCCCACTCTGATACATCCATCAGAATGAACAAAGGGGTGGAGAGAGGAGAGTTTGCTTGCTCCAGGGCAATCATTGCCCTTGGACAGTGATCTAAATTCAGAAGGGAAAGCACTTTGCTGAATAATGCTGATGCATTTTAATTCGGCCTTATCCAATTCTGAAACTGTTAAAGAACTTTTGGGCGAAACGAGGTCGCACCCCCTAATTTTAGGATGAGAGATCAAATCAATAAATCTGAGAACATATGCCATTACTCTCAGTATTTTTGTAAATGAACCATAAAAATGGCAGACTCTAACTTGTAGGTAACTAGGAGGCAACATAGCACAAACTAGTACCGTGGCAAGGGAGGGCACAATGATTTCGTGGGTCTTAGGCCAGTGCTGTGGCTGAAGTGAGAGAAATTCTGGACCCTCCCACCAAATTTTGGAGTCAGGAAGGTCATTTAAGGGGACACCTCTAGTGAGTATTTATTTTTATTTATTTTACGTCAAAAAAAACAGTTAAAAACTGCGTATGACGTGCTGTGGGGAAAAGTGAATTGTGTGCACATTTTCAAAATTCTGTGACCCCTACACTAAGTCATATACTACTTAAATTTTGAATTTTTGAAAGGGAGAAAAAAACAACAAAAAACTCCCATGTAATAAAATCTATTTTCAAGGATAAACAAGCAATAAATTTTGAATTTTGAAAGGGAGAAAAAAACAACAAAAAAACTCCCATGTAAAAAAATCTATTTTGAAGGGTAAATAAGCAATAAATTTTGAATTTTGCAAGGGAGAAAAAAACTCCCATGTAATAAAATCTATTTTCAAAGATAAATAAGCAATAAATTTTGGCTCTTATTACTTCCTGCCTCGACAACATGGAAACGATGATTTGAATAATTGTATTTCCCACTGAATTCTAGAAGACGTGCACAGAAAATGAAGTTACATTTATATCCAGAAGCAAAACAAGGGGCCATCTCAGCATTTGCTCAATGGATCAGGGAAACTGGAGTAGATCTGCAGGATTAGAGTTGGTGCTGACGTGTTTCCACGTGTGGCCAGCAGTAAACTCATTAATAACTTGCGCTCTATTGCGCACAAAGATATTGCCTTTAAGAGGCGGGGATCTTATCCAGTCTAAAACTACTCTGGAGTCGGTCCAATATAAAAATTGACAACCTTGAGGAGAGATCCTCCTTCATTCTGTTCATTAGTCTAGCTAACAGAACTGCTGCACACAATTCTAAACGAGGTATGGTTAAAGTGGTGTCCTCGGGTTTTGTTTTTCTTGATTTCATGTGAGAGGGAACTACTCTAGTTTTAGCACACAGAAGCCTAACAATACTGTGGCCTTCAGTTGAAGTAACCTTTACATAGACTGCAGCACCATAAGCAGTGAGGCTGCAGTCTGAGAAGCCATGAAGCTCAATTTCTGCATTAGTAAAGGGAACAACACAGCGAGGGTAACTAACCTTAGTTAAGTAAGGCAATGAGTCAAATATTTGCTGCCATTGATTTGACAATTCAATGGGAATGGGGTCATCCCACTTTAAGGGGTACTCCCATTGTCTTTTAAAAAAGTTTTACAAATTATTACGAAAGGTGATAAAATGCCTAAAGGATCAAATAAACTGCAAATAATAGACAAAACATTTCTTTTAGTAAACCTGGAATTTCTGACAGAACGAGTAATTTCAGGCAATACAGTTGTCAACGTATCGAGGCTGGTATTCCAAGAGACGCCTAACGTGTTCACCTGTTCAGCGTCCTTTGACTGGAATATGTTCACACCAGAATTAGCTAATAAATTTGAAGGTAAATCCGATAGGGTTTCAGAACTATTGGATGCCCATTTCCGGAGATTGAATCCATCTGCTCTAAGAATTTGTATCAACTGATTGACAGCTTCGTTTGCGGAAGGCACGTCATCACAAGAGTAAAGTAAATCATCAACATAGAAAGAATGCTGAAGAACTGCTGAACCCAATGGAAATTTAAATTTTTCACCTCTAGCTAACTGCAGCAGTGTTCGAACTGCAAGGAAAGTGGCTGGCTTCAAGCCATAGGTGACTGTAGTAAGAACGTAGTCACTTGTAGGTTCTGAAGGCGAATTTCTTCATAAAATGTGTTGAAAGTGCCAATCTGTGGGTGCTACCTGGACTTGTCTGAACATTTTCTCCAGATCTGCCACAATGGCTACCTTTCCTAATCTGAATTTAATAAGAGTGTCAAATAGATCCGATTGAATTTTGTCACTATTAATGAGGAGATCATTTAAAGAATTGCCTCTAGTGATTTTAGCAGACCCGTCAAAAACTGCTCTCAGACGCGTGGAACTGGCGTGAGGTTTAAGAACAGCATGATGGGGAATATAATACGCCTCATTAAAGGTGTGAGGAGGTGCTAGGCGCATATGACCTAAATCTAAGTACTCCTGCATGAATTCCTGATAGGCCTGATGAAAATTATCATCCCTTTCAAATCTACGCTCGAGTGCGTGAAATCTTTTCAATGCCTGAGCCTTTGAATCACCTAAAGAGGGTGGTTCAGATTTCAAGGGGAGGGAAACAATGTATCTGCCGGTATCATCCCTTTTATGAGAATTGACGAAGTGCGCCTCAGCTAATTCTTCGTCAGAATATTTCGGGGTAATGGGAGTGGCTTCTTCTACCTCCCAGAATTTTTTAATAGATTGTGACAGCTCACAGTCAGAAGTTAGAAAAGTGCAATTTGAATTTACAAGTGCAGGGCGTAAAGGAGTGTGACCTGCAATCACCCAACCTAAACGCGTTTCCTGCAAAGTGGGGAATTTCCCGTCACATCTTTTCCTATTATTGGGAAGCAAAGTATCAAAAAATATGTCTGCACCGAGCAGTACATGAATGGACTTACACTCATTAAAGAGGGGATCTGCCAAAAATACATCATTATGCAGAGACCACGAGCTAGCATCAAATGTCTCCTTAAGAGACATGGGAAGATCTGGTACAACAAAAAACTCAAGGGTTTTGGACCAGGGATTGTTGTCCTGGCAAGATTGAACCTTTAATTGAACAACATGATTGGCTGGCGTGGGATCACAGCCTATAGTAACAATATTGATATTAAATTCCCTTGTGGGAAGTTTGAGAGTTTTAACAGTCTCCCAAGTAATTAAATTAATAGCACTCCCGCTATCGAGAAGAGCATTTAAGTGATAGGGTTCTCCTTTAGGGGTAAAACCCAGAAGTCTTGCAGTAGGCAACAGAACTCCACAACCAGCACTTATGGTGCTAGCAGCTGATACAACAGCTGGCTGAGGTGGTTTTGATAAGGGTTTGTCATTATGCAGCAGCTGATGATGAGATCTTTCACAAATAGAACAAGACTTATTACAATTAGTATGCTTGTCTGATTTATATTTTAGACACTTGGCACACCTATTATTTTTTTCAATAAATGTCCACCTATCCTTTTTTGATAAGTTCAAAAATTCAGGACAATCAGTTAGAAAGTGCTCTGATTTACATTTTGGGCACCTATAGCCAGAGGGAGGCTTGTTTTTCTTCTCACCTCCCTTGCAAATTGAGGTGAGGGGTGGGGCATAACACTGAGGCCTCTCTGTTGATGCTGCAGAAATTTCATGAGAGTTTGAAAATTAGGAAATTGTTCATCATCCAGAAACAACTCCCACTCCCTTAGAATGTTCTGTGGGAGTCCCTAAGTGACGAGAGTAATTAGTAATAAATCTGAGAGATCAGTTTCCTCCTTAAGGGCCAATAGGGCATTAATATGCAAATTGTAAAAATCAATTAATTTTTGGAGTGACCTGGCACAGTCAGGATTCAATTTGGGGGGGTCTAATATTGAATTTAAATGTTGAGATACGGCCCGAACAGAGATCTAACATGTTTTAAGCTAGTTCTGTCAATAAGATATCTAGGAGAACTGGGAACATTTCCTCCATTAATTACTTGAATTTTATGCCATCTCTGATATAGAAGACTGATAGAAGTGGTGAATTTACACCATGATTTGATCATTGTGGATTTGCAAGTCGTGCAAAGGCTCTTGCTTTCCTCTAAGCAATACCATTTACCATGGTTTTGCTTTTCTTAAATTTCCTATAAGCTCTTTTTTACTTGGCTATAGTACATTACACATTCCCCCACGGGACTTGGCGTTTTTACTTTCTCGTATACGTACGCATATACGGAGTTTATAATTAGTTTATAAAAATGCATGCAGTGTTGCCATAAATCGATTTTGAGATTTCAACGGAAATACACGTTTTGGGGCCCCTGATACCGAAAACGTTTTTTTTCAAATCATCCATACATCCGTCCGTCCGTCTGTGAACACCAGTAGAGCCTAAACCATACGTAGGATTTTTTTCAAAATGGAAAATGGAATAGCAATATTTGCAATTTTAAAAAATTACAAAAATTAGATTTTCTCAAAAACGGCTCCGGTATTTTCCTTTAAACTCTTGGAAGGGATAGTGCTAAAACACTCTATAAGATGAGATAAATGCCATATTGCTCTATTCTATTGTCGATCGGGCTTGACTCTAGACGCTGTGATTTTTAAAAGCTTTCTCTAAAATTTGAGGGTAATTTACATGAAGCCCCTGAGATGTTTTCAATATTTTCTCAAAAAAGTACAATTTTTTGAAAGTTTTAGCCGTTTTCACGGAATATTTGCAATTTTAAAAAATTACAAAAACGATATTTTATCAAAAACGTCTTCAATATTTTTCTTCAAACTTTTGGTAGGGATAGTGCTAAAAGCACTCTATAAGACAAGATAAACGCCATATTGCTCTATCCTTTTGTTTTTCAAAAACAAAAATGTATTTGTCTCTCACGTCGATAATATTTATATTAGCGGTAATTTATTCACATTATTACATTTAAGAGTACATGAGCTTTAAATATAACTAGAGAAAACCCGTCAAAATTTGACGGTGAGATCTCAGATAAATATAAAATACTGTACCCAGACTAATGTTCACAATATATTGCATTGTTTGGATCTTCAGGGTATAACGAAGATATTCTGTGATGTGGAGTTCCCAAATTTTGAACACGTATGGCTCGTGACCAGGTGACAATGTAATATCGGCACAAAAGATATAGCTCTATTATACTGAAGGATATTATTTCTAAAGTTTTTTGATGTGTCATCATCTCCCATAAACAACTGTTTGGTTTCTTCTGGCATATTGCTCGAAGGTATACTTATTTTTTCATTTAAGCATCACACAGTAAATCGTTTGCAGAATTTCTCTCACATGGAAAGTACAAAGCAAAACAAAACTGACATTTCATTGACAATGACCCAATAGAAAACGAAATGACCTCACTATCACGACACCTACGCTGACTTTCTCTTTCCCTGCGTCCAGTTAATGAACGTTTGCGTCTTTTGGGGCGCGTGGACAACGATTCGGAATTCGACATAACCTGTAAACAACTTCACTAAAGTAAAACCGAGAAAAACCCACCGTGCGAATGTTCTCTACAAAATACACCACAGAAGCAAATACATGCAAACTGTCAACACCACAATGCAATTATTACACTGAAACAAAACCTTGACGAATTGTAAACAAATCTTAACAATCAAAACAAAACATCAAGCAGCGTGAACACACATCTATCGACTCATATATATATATATCGATTTTGAAACTGTCACCCTTTGAAAGAAAACAATTGACTATTGATAAGCGTACTATGAAAGAATGATTTAATTAATTAATTTACACCGTAAATGGTGGTGAATCAATGCAAACAATATCTGATAACACATCTAGGAATCATATTCTGTCATTTAAAAGAAAAAATACAACAATCGGTCCAGTAGAAGCTCTAAACGAAGCCATGGCAGAATACCTTATTTTTTTTAATATATAGATATCCTATCAAATATCTTGAAAACTCAAAAGTATTCCGTGAAAACGAGCCCAAAATTCCACATTTTCAGAAACGCTCAAACGTCATTTTATCAAAAATGGCCTCAACTGTTCGGATGGGTAGTATTAATTGTACTGATAAAAATGAAATAAAGTTCATTTTGAGGTATTCTTTTGTGGTACACACACACACAAAAACACACACACACACACACACACATACACATATATATATATATATATATATATATATATATATATATATATATTGTGACGCAACGCTTTATCAAACGGACGGCGGCGGCGTGGGTAGGGGCCGTCCGCGGTTGGTCATCGAGATGCAATAATAATAATAATAATAATAATAATAATAATAATAATAATAATAATAATGATAATTTAAATTTCCTTAATAGGAAATCGAGGACTAAAGGAGGGTTCTTGTCTGCGTTGTTCCACACCTTTCCCACGAAAAAGAAAAGAAAGTGCAATGTTACGAAAAACAAACAATGACATTTAATGAAAACTGTAGTACACAGACATCTGCAAGTTTCTAAACAAACACAAAAGCAACAGCACAGAAATAATGTCACAACAGTGTACAATTGTCTGGCTGCCTGTACCCAAATACAAGAACAAAAAAAACAAGCAAATCAACAAAGAAGTACTGTTTCTAGAACTATTCTGAGAATTATAACCATCTAACATCCTTTTAAAAAAATGGAAAATCAAATTATTAACTTTGAACAAATGATTAAGTCCCTTGGAATTAATATTATCATTCCAATTAATTTATACAACACTTATGTTCCTTCACTCCAAAACAATTCAGATTTATACATTCCTCATCACAATTCCCTCATTTCAATAATAAATTCACATCCAATCACGATCAACACACAGCAATAGAACTTTGATTTCCAATGTAAACTCTAGAATAAACATTCCACACTATGATCAACACACATTAATAGAAATTTAATTTACAATGTAAACTTTAGAATAAACATTCCGCTTATTTTTCAATAATAATTTCACATCCCATTTTGATCAACACAGCAATAGAAATTTAATTTACAATATAAACTTTAGAATAAACATCCTACCCCATTTCTCCAGAAATTGTATAAAAAATATTCATGACTGACAAAGTTTTCTTATACCTTTTGATAAATACTCAAGAAAGTAGGGTGTATCATTACCCAAAGTTTTAATGATAATACTAGTTCATTACCATACAAGTAATCATTGCAACATTTTCTTTCTCTTTATCCTGCATGGTCACATAGCCTTCCTGCTACATGCTAATTCTACCTGCCATGAAATCACACCATATTAATTATGATCAGAAGGAAATCATGAATAAACATTGTAATGAAACGTTACAGACAGCAGTAAAAATAACTAACTGTCCTCCCACTGAGCTAATATTTTTCAGAATCTGTGGTATTAGACAATCTCCACTAAGATACTACATTACCACAGAAATTGCAGAATTTCACTCCCAAATTGACCAAAATTAACAACTTAACACTTTCCTTACAGTAAGAGAACTGCAATACAAGTTGCAAATAAACAGTACATAATTGGCAGCACTACAAGTTAACAAAAGTGAAAGTTCACCTTTCTTTAAATTCTTCTCCCATGAATAAATAATCAGTTCACAATCCACACATGTACTTTGGTGATTGAACATTGATGCTTTACTATGCACACTTTCATTTACCAGTCTTTCAAGTCTTCAACTCAGAATGATGCAATAGAACATCGTGCATTTCAAAGGATATTACACATCTCTCACAAAATATACTCACAGAAAGTCACTCGCCACTTGAAAATGTCAGAGCCGACCTCTCTAATGCTCCCCACAATTCTAACTTTTGATATCGCATACCAGCTTGAGGAGAGATTGATTCTCTAACCTCACACGTTTACGTTTCCGTCCCCTTTATCCTAACGTGCCTCTAACACTACGTCACATCATCTCGTGAAACAAATACTCCACAACCCACTCAATTACATTTTTCCATTTACCTCCTGTTTTGTGGTAGAGAGCTACATACCACTCATCACCAGCACAGTCCTGCTTCACACACCCGTCTCTCGGCACTTCAACATCCTCTCTCCTCCTAGCTCCACCATCAAAAAAAAAAAAAAAAAAAAGCTTGGGTTGTCGGAGCGCTTCCAGATTTCGTCAGTCCCACTACATCAGCGAACTCTATCGCTAGCCTCGAGGTTTTGCCACGCCGGCTCGGAGCGCGCATTTTAAATTACCCCGCTGCACACGTCCCTCGCGTTCACGAAGCGCGGTGGTCCGTGTATGCGACGGGGCGTTACAATATATATATATATATATATATATATATATATATATATATATATATATATAAAACGAATTAATAAAGTCCGCGAATTAAAAGAGGCTGTAGAGGTTTAACAACTCATCTAGGTTTTGTAGATCTACACAAGGCTTAAGGCACTGTTCCACAAAACAAGTTATGGACCAGTTTATATAAGAATGGAGTGTCGATAACTTATGTTACTGTCGTAAAAGAAATTTATAGCAACTGTATGGGCATGATCAAAATAGGCAATAAAGTTTCCTCAGAATTCCTGGTTACGAAAGGCCTTCGACAGGGAGGTACTATGGCACCGACACTTTTTAAAATATATTTAGAGGAAGCCTTTGGAGAGTGGAAGAGGAAATGTAGTGGTATGGGCATTCCAGTCGGTGGTGAAATGATGTATAACCTACTCTTTGCTGACGATCCATGACAATGTGGCCGGTGATATGGATGACTTGAGTTATATACTCCGTAAGTTGAAAGAGGAATATGAGAAATGGGGCCTAAAAATTAATATGTCTAAAACTGAGTATCTGAAAGTGGGAGATGACGAGATGGAATATATAGAGATAGAGACTGAAAAAATTAAAGTTGTAAAACTTTTAAATATTTAGGGGTCACTTTATCATCTAATGGTAAAAGCAGTGATGACATTAATAATAAAATTGGACAAGGTAAAAGAACGATACGGCAACTAAACCCTATTCTGAGGAACGATAAAAGAACAGAAAGAACAAAGCATATTATTTACTCCTCAGTGGTTGAAAGTATCACTACCTATGGTGCAGAAGTGTGGGAACTGAATAAAAGAGAACGAGGCAGACTTCTTGCACTGGAAATGAATTTTTGGAGAAGAAACAGTGGCACTTTCAAACTGGAGCACGTACAGAATGAGAAAATAAGGGATATTATGGGCGTTAAAAGAAATATTATTGACAAAATTAAAACCAAATGCCTCCTCTGCCATGGTAATCTAAAAAGAATGGAGGAGTTTAGATGGCTTAAATTAGTATGGAAATGGATTCCTCCCGAGAGAAGAGAACGGGGTCGACCACCACGAAGCTGCGCCCAAGATGTACAAGACGCGATGCCTGCCAGAGGACTACTAGGAGATTGAAAGGATAGAGAAAAATGGAGATGCGGCGAATGGGAAGCGATGCATCGTCAACCGTATATATATATATATATATATATATATATATATATATATATATATATCCTAAGAATCCATTTTGTACCAGACGGAATCGTCCATGCGTCATGTTTCTGAGAATATTTTCCCGGAGATTTATCATCCATTTAGAAGACTTATTTCTTCTAAGTTTAATGTTATGATATTTTTTATTATTTATCATTCTTATAGATAACTTTTCACGCGTTGAGAGCTCTTCATTTTCGTTTGAATAAAATTAACGAAAGTTTATTTCGAAAATCGCCTTCTGTGTAGGCAACCCTACATACATCTATGTAATGCCAAAATAGAAAGATTCTTGCTTATTTCCCAGTGAGAATTGTATGGTCGAATCACTAAATATATACTAAATAATTGTGCATAAAAGACACGAAATGTTAATTATAACATGTACTTGAACAAAAGTGTATAAAGTAGATAAAGTGTATAAAGATTCAAGAAATTAAAGAAATGATTTCTCAGTACGTCTATTCATAAACTGAGATTTATTTTCACCTTTTTTTAATCGGTCATGATAAAGAAAACAATAGTAATGTGTATTCTCTAAAATAGAGGTAAGCGATACAAGTAATTATTTTATTATTTACATATGAGGCTTACAGAAAGTTAAGTTAATTGTTTTCGAAATTCGAGTTAATGACCATTAAATCAGTAGATGAATATCGTATCTTTCTTGAGAAAATTCCTCATTTTTATCCATCATGGTTTTTACTACCTACACAGTCTAATTTTGTTTTCTCAGAACATTGGCGGCAGTGTTCAGAACGAAAACCAGATGATTATCCACATCCTTTTCGACCGTTCCACATGATTTTCGACCGTTTGAACGCAAGAATTTCACACGATTGCGATGATTGAGGAAGAATTAAGAGAAGAAAACCACAACTTGAAGACCATGACGTATGTTTGAATATTTTGACATCTTTAGGCACTATATATGGAAATGGAAAAAAATATAAACAAAAACAGTTAAATTTTGGATTTTGATAGAAAAATATTGCAGCTCAGAAACAAAGATCGTAAATTTCTTGAACCAGCACACATATATATGGAGTGTGAATAAGATTTTGGTTTAATCGAAAAGCCTAAAATAATTATCCAGAATGTGTACGTTCCCTATCAAAGGACGGAAGTGATTAGACATTCTTCAAGAAAATTCACTATTTGTGAAATGACTGCTGATAATTTTGTACCAATGAAATCCCTGGGTGCAAATAAATTTGCATCCAAACAAAAGATGCAGAATCTTGGCGGAAGACACGGTGAAATAGCATTGAAAGAACTAATCTCTTTTTGAAGAGACACTAAACGAGGATATACCTTTTAGGAAGGTTAACTCTTTAAACATTCGAGTAGACCGTAAACCTCCAAAAACTGTACCCAAAAGGAGTGAAAATCAATGGAAAAGTATAAAAATCTGCAGCAGCTTAAAGACTTTATTCCACCACTTCACCATCCAATTTTTGACATTTCTCATGGACCAGTGCGTGCACAAAACAAACAAGTGGTGCTACAAAATGGCCCAGATTTTCTCGCAGTGAAGTTTTCTTAATTTCCTTTGTGTGGGCTAGTTTTACGATCTTGCCCCATCCTCTTGCCAGCTACCAACTATCGCCGCCATATTTTTTAAATTTCCCCAACTTTTCGGTTTCCCAATGGTATATTCAAAATATTACTTTTAAAATATTAAAGAACAGAAAAACCTCGTCCTATATGGAAATTTTTGTTGAAAAATTTGGAGCCTTTTTTAAAGAAAAAATCTAAACTCTGGTGTGAATGCGAAATTTTAAGCCCTTTTTCCCAAGAATCGTTTGTGTTTTCGAAAAACTTAATTTTAAGTTATTTGAAGCACTGCAACTCTCAAATTCAATAATGTATACAAATTTCTGGAAATAAGTATATTAATGGCGTGACGGATATTTAAAAAATATATTTGTGTAATTAAAAAAAAAAACAAAAGAATACAGCAAAATGAATTGTATATTATCTTAAACAATGCAATTAGCATTATCCATACAAAAAGCCTGAAGAATAAAATTTTGGAGCCATTTTTGAGAAATTGGCGTTTGAGCTTTTCTGGAAATACTTCTGAAAATGAAAATTTTAAGTTCGTTTTCTCAGATAAGTTTCGAATTTGCGTGAAAACTTTATGACATCATTTAAAGAACATGTACTCGTAAAAGCAATAATGTAAACAAATCGCCGCTAATGTTAATATTAACGACGTGAGAAGCTAGTAAAAAGTTATATTTTTGTAATTTTTGGAAAAACCAAAATAATAGAACAAAATGACATTTATATCATCTCATAGAGTACATTTACCACTATCCCTACTAAAAGTTTAAAGAAAAAATTTGGAGCGGTTTTTGAGAAAATCTTTTAAAATAGCACATATTGCACTCAATATTATGCGAAAACTACAGAAATTTTCAAAAAAATATACCTGACCGTATTGAAAGAACTAAATATGGGGAACACAATTTATTTCAATGAAAAATCTCTATCTTCAATTTTTTAGCAGTAGGAAGACGTCGAAAAGAATTCAAACTAATTTTCCAAAATTCAGAGTTAACAGTAAAAATCGGACCTATGTCGCTATAAGTGTATTTTACTCCATTCTGACAAGAAATTTAAAGGAAAAATTTGGAGCCATTTTGAAGAACATTTTGGAAATGTCCCAGGGGCTTCATGTAAAGTAGAGCCAAATTTTATAAAATATTTTGCACGTACGGTTTAGGCGCTAGTGGCGTTCATAGACGAACAGACAGACAGACAGACGGACAGACGGACAGACGGACAGACGGACAGACGGACAGACGGACAGACGGACAGACGGACAGACGGACAGACGGACAGACGGACAGACGGACAGACGGGCAGACGGACAGACGGACAGACGGACAGACGGACAGACGGACAGACGGACAGACGAACAGACGAACAGACGAACAGACGAACAGACGAACAGACGAACAGACGAACAGACGAACAGACGAACAGGACAGACGGACGAACGGACAGACGGACGAACGACAGACGGACGAACGGACAGACGGACAACGGACAGACGGACAAACGGACAGACGGACAGACGGACAGACGGACAGACGGACAGACGGACAGACGGACAGACGGACAGACGGACAGACGGACAGACGGACAGACGGACAGACGGACAGACGGACGTTTTGAATAAACCAATATTTTTTCGGTATCAGGGGAACCCAAAACATGTAAACCCTTTGAAATCTCGAAATCGATTTTCCGCAGTATTACATAACTTTTTCTATACTACGTATATTACTCCGAATATACGTACGTATACGAGAAACTAAAAGAGAATACCACCTGGCTCAACACTGACCAATGAAGAATTCATTGTTAAAGCAAAATTTTTTCAAGTGATGTGTTAGAAATTCAGTTAAGTTAAGGACTTCGTTCTTGCTTGATTTGCTTCGTTTCTCGTTTAATTTATATATATATATATATATATATATATATATATATATATATATATATATATATAAATATATAATTACCTGATTTTTGCAGAGAAAATTTTAATGATTGAAGACAGGTAAGTGTTTTTGAAAATAAATATTAATTCAATTGTTTGACTTTGTAAGTATATCCTTCTCTAACATTACTCTGTAGGCATATCTCAATAACTACCCTATATTTCTTCGTGAGATGAACCGCTCCTAATTTATTATTCACATGTTTATTTACAGCACAGAGGTTTTTTCTCCGCTTTATTTTAATTGTCGCTTACCGGGCTTTTGTTCTGAGCGCCTCATATGTAGGGTGAGGATTTATATGCACTAAAATATGCATGTAAATGTGCTTTAAAAATAGAAAAACCTGCACTTAAGAAGAAAAATATGCACAGACAAAAGTGCATGTTTTATTCTATACAAAATTATCTGATTCACATATTGAACGATACACACTGAATTTAATTTTTTTGCAAGAGATTATAATATATTTTTCCAATTTCATTGTATGATTTTTTTCTGTATATGATATATATACACAAAAAGTTCTTTCAACTTCACATAAATTTCGGGGACAATCCTTAAAATCCGCAACTTCTTTGTCCGTGTAATTTTCAACACTGCGTTTCACCCTGTACTGTACTTATCTTTTTCACCGTACTCAAATCGGGATTTCTTTCTTAAATTTTCCTCATTTTTTCGGGTCAGACGCGCTCTACTGGTCCTAGCAAATTAGAGAATGAATGTGATACAGAGTTCTCTCTTAATTTCTCTTTGTACCCTTAAGCTGGCCATAGTATTCCCAGTGCATCTGTCGCAGTTCTTGCAATGAGATCCTGCATCTTTGGAGTCCAATGTAACCAGAACAATATTAGCTACATACGATTCAACATTACATTTTGTGTTTAACATCACACTAAATTTATGATTACATTGTAGCAAAGCTAATTACATTATCAGCCGTACAAGCAGTTATAATACTTGATGTCCAAATCAAATATGTATGTCTAATTCGTTTTACATTCATATTCCGCATTGTCATCTATCGACCACAAAGATTTCCAATATAAAAAAAGCAGAATTACTTGAATTGTATGTAACGTCCGTCATGTTTTCGCTGATTGCTATTACAATTTACGCGCTACGGTTTGAACTGGGCATTCTCATTGGTGAATGAATGCCTTATTTTACGTGGGGAGACTTAGGTCATGAGGCTTGCTCTTCCATCTGACCACGCGTAATTTCGTTACGCTCTGACACCTACTAGGGATGAAAGAAGGTATTACTTGGGCGACGAAACAGGCAGTTTGAATTTAGCTCAGAGGCTTCTTTTAAGCTTGAGGATCTTTTACATGCAGTAAATCTACTAACATGGGACAGCCGGCTTTACTTCCCCTCCGAAGGAAGGTGTACGAAAGATTTTTTCAACCTTAAAAATCCACGGCTTCGATCGCGTTTGAACCCGCGAACTTGGGAATAACAGCCCAAGCTAACTATACGTTAACCGTTACACCATCGCCGCCGCAACTGGGGGTCCCCACTTCCAGAGTCAGTCTGATCCCCACTTTCCTAGCTTCCTGAATTTTCACTCGAGTGGCTGGCGCGCGGCTCCCGAGGTCAGCGAAAGTGCAAAATGCTGTGGAGGCCTGCTTTAGACGATGTTACCAAAGGTCAAGAAGGCGCATCATTACGGTCTCTCAAACCTCCGTAGTAAAATGCATGTGTTAGCCGCAACAATCCTTAGTACTCCCCGGGAGTCTTCGTAAGTGTTGAAGATGGTGTGGCGCTTTTCGTGGTAAAACTGGGGAAGGCGCGAAATTTGAATTTCATATTGCCTTCCCTCTCTTTTTTATTCATTCACTGTTAAACGAAACTAAATTCAGTACTTAACATAGAGGTAAAGTGAAAAAAGTATTTTTGACAATCACCTTCTTTTAATTGATTTAACATGAGGTTTCCGAGGAATTTTTGTCTCCTTCAGATACTGTAAAGTACATATATCAACATTTCACATAAAAAGGCTTTTTCCTATAGGTTACCGACACAATTTTTGTTTAAAATAATCATAAAATTCACAATTTAAACCTTAAAGAAGAATAGAAATTCTCGGAATCATGGACTGCTAGTGGGGAAGATATCCTTAGAGATTCAATACTCTATCATGAGTAGATCGTCATCTATGAAGAATAAAAAATTTCTATCAATTTTAAATATACTAAAATTCTATGTTATTAACAATAATCAGTACAAACTATTTGATGAATAAATGAAGATTGCTAAACAATGTCTGTAACACTTTCTAAAAAACATATATGCAACTGACACGAGAATATGGATGTGAGTACGAATGCCAATTCGAACACGGAAGCAGATTTTACTAACCTTTCTTTCCAACCTGGACGATGGTGAGTGTCAAGCGGCACTGGTTTGTACTGTGGCAGTAGCTATGAGGAAACTATTTGGAGGAGGACGGTAAGGGATAAGAAGAGGGGGTGAAAGGTAGGGGTTATTTCTGTTCAAAGTTGACTATAACATTATCTTATAAAGTCGTAAACGAATTCATCTCGGTTTTTGTGTTCATAGTGGTGTGTGTTTTGATATTTAGCATTTCGAGGCACAGTCTTGCTTAGTAGTTACAGTCCTGTTCGAGTATCACTGGGTTCTCGAAATCTATCAGATATAGTTTCTCAACACGATGTTTAGTCAATACGTTTTGTCGACAGGAAGGCTGATTGACGTAATTAACATGTTTACGTATTCTATCTTTTACTTTACGTGAGCTTTGACCAAGAGACAGGTGAGTCAAGTAACTTCAGCACCTCCTGCAGTTTTTGAACGGTTATTGCAATGCAATTTCCATGGAAGTGCATGAGGAAATGGGACTAATTGATACATTTATTCGTTTCAATTTTATCACTCGTATTTTACGAGATATTGAGGTAACTGTTTTTTTTTTTCAAATGGAACTCTACATATTTTTAATTTATCATGACGGGCGTAAAAAGACAAATCCAATCATATACATATTGTTATATGTTATATAAGCATTTTTTAGTAATTGTGATTTATTTTTTGTGATCAGCTTTCATTGCCCGAGGGCGCGTTAGCAAGGGGAAGAAATTTTCTATCAGAATTGTAATTCAAATTATGTATTAATTAATTGTAATTTTCGAGTAGGATCATTTCTAATTTACTTTCATTAATTTAATTACTTTTTTGACATGACACAGGTGAATTCCTATTCGGGGGAAGGGAGTGGCCAGCACGTTGGTCAGCTAACGAGCCAAGAACTAAGCGTTCGTTTACTTTGGTACAAGTTTTGGTGGACTAAGGATGTTGTTTCATTTCTTTTGCATCGTACTGTAGAATTTTATTATCATGTCAGTTACAATGGAACTTCATTTTTTCTACTACAATCATGGTTTGAAAATAATTTATATTCAAACATAGAGGTCATGCATACTGTTTGCATTACAGTTTAATTTTAAATTAACATATTTTCGATGCATGGCCGTGAAATTTAAAGAGAATTTGAACCCGCTTTTGAATCAATGTTTTATTTTATAAATTGCATTAACTTCAAGCAAAAATTAGGCGAAAACGACTGTTTTTAAAAAAACCAACATGACTCGTTTTAGAGATCTGATTTTTGGAACATTTCTTTTAAGACAAAAATCTCTATATAATGTATGTTGGCAATTTTCGAAAATAAAAAGTTCACCGAAAATGGAACGAGCACCAATCTTTATATCGTATTTTGATACACAATAAGAGAATTTTTTAAATTACAGGCGTTTTTTTAGACTTTTTTTAAAAACGGGCTATATTTCACCCAAAATTACGCAAAAATGACTCGTGTTTTTGAAAAATTGTTCATGAACTTATTTCATGATCTGTCTTTGAACAAAATTTTACTAAGAAATAAATATGTACAATATTATAGTTTAGGAAGACACTGAAAAAAAATTAATTTTTTGCAATTTTCGAAATATCAGGAATTTCAAAAAGATTAAGACCTGATCCGTTCTCTTAAGCGTCCTTTACATTACCCGAGAGCAAAGTTTAATCAAAATGTTGGTGACTTTTTTATAAAATTTCCAAAATGTTGTTGTGGCTCCCTGTAAAGTACCCTCAAAAATCAAAATATCCATTTGAAAGTCGGGGGGCCGTGACTTCGTTCACATCGATGTAGAAATATCAATTTTGCTCAAATTCGTTCGAATGGTTTAGGCGCCTGCGTTGATCACGGATAGGACCGTTTTGTCGCCAATCGATTTTTTGATACCAAAGACCCAAAGAAGATGGATTCTAAATACACAACGGGTTAGAGCACGTAATTTACTATATTTATCCACTTTTTCGTTATCTGGGCCCGAAAATAACAGTTTTCTGTCGAAATATCGCCAGTTACAAAACGTTCTCATCTGACAAAGGCAATGAAGTAAAAGGAATGAATTCTAAGTATAAGTACGTAGTGTACTTCGCCTTGCCTTATCCAACGTCCCTACCCCGTTCCGCTCGACCTCACCTTGTCCCATCCCAACTACTCTGTCTCTGCTCTGCTCAGCCCCGCTTCGCTTTACGTTATCTGGCCCTGCCCCGCACCGACATGCCATGTTAGCTACGATTATCATGGCTACCATCATCGATGCTAGGGGTAGCTGAAAACACATGCATTTTGTATACTACCGGCTAACTTTTGGTAACAATTTTCACTCGCCTAATGAACTTAATTCGCTTCTGAGCCTAATTGCGCAATCAGACTGAATCAAAATGATTGTAGTAAGAAATGTAATGGGCTTTCAGAAATATTGGGTTCAATTTGGAGGATTTACTCACAGTTTTCGAAATATTCACAAAAAAGCTGAAAGAGGGCACACTTAAATTTTGCTATAAGAGGTAGGGAAGGGAATGGAATAATGTTTCCGAAATAGTATGCAAAATTAACTTGTCTCGTTTTTTAATATCAAGCGTACAAATTTACATTCACCTTCGTGCGATCGCGTGAGTGGAAAAATACCCCCTTTTAAAATTAAACGGCGCTGTGCAGTCATCCTTGCACCCTGCACGGCGGGAAACCAGGCATTCTTTAGTTATCTATTTCTGTACAAGCCAGCGGTAATGCCATTCTCATGACCCACCCTCATTCGCCCCAAATTCGCGATAAGTGATCACCAGTCGTTGTTCTAGGCGGCAAAAACACCAACATGCAATCGCGCCTGTTGCAGACTTTCCTCGAGTTTCATTAAAATGATAGTATATTTTTATGCAGTTTCGTAATATGCCATAAAATATATCTTGTATTGATTATTTCGTAAATGAAAATTTCAACTGCATATAAATTGAATATAAATTGAATATAAATGCATATAAATTGAAATTAATTTGTTATTCATTAACCCGAGAGATGTCGCGTTTTGCCAGAGAACGTATGTAGTCGCCTGGGAGAACGGCACCCAGAGAAAGTTTCGTTGCGCACAGGTGTTTTAACATCATGAATTAATATAAATCGGTGTTTAAATTACTGTTATATCTTTATTATCATTTAGGGAATACTTTTTCATTTATAATTATTATTATAAATTTATAAAATGCATCATATACTTATTGATAATTTATATTTATCTTTCATGGAATGCCAAATACGTCCATAAACATTAGTAATAATAAATGTTAAATTGAGAAAGTGTATACATTTTCAGTAATAAATGTTTATTCGATATTTAGAAACAAACAATGAATTTATTTTGCTTACAACTGTATTCTTGCACTTTTCACATTCACGGGATGCTTTGCGGTCCCACTACGTAGGACAAATTCCGCATCTCGTCTTATTGGTTTTCTTGCATAGAACTACTTCTTGTGTTCTGAATGCAAATATTGCGCTATTTTAGATATCAATTCTTGTGCCGATCCTATTAGTACTGATCTCAGAAAAGATCTTGGACAAATATGATGCAAAATTCCGTCTGCAATATCGGCAAAGGTGGCTCAGGGCATCAACTGATGTCACTGCAGTGCCTCTGACCGGGAGGTCCTGGCGGGAGTCCTGATTCTAGTCTCGACGGGTGGCAGGATTTTCGACACTAGCTAGACAGATGATAAAGATGTATTGAGAATTTTTCAGGTGTTTATATTGTAACTCCCCCCCTTTTCTGCCTACGTTATTTACGTTAATGTTAAGGTTTTAACCTGGCCGTTCCAACCACAATCGGCATTGCGTCAAGGAGGGAGGGTGGATGCATCCCAGAGTGACCCGACTCACCCGGTTTCCTGTCTCCTTCAGTGTTGCCTCGGCTGCTCAGTCTGGGATTACGATTGGATCATGCGTGATTAGCATTTCCATGTATCAATGCATGGAATCATATTGTGTTTCTTTTACAATTATATTTTAATGGTAACTTCCCAGGTGAGGCCTCCAATTACAAAATTAGTTGTGTTAACCTAACTTAACCCAACTTATCTTAACATAAGCCCTCTCGGGTCATTGTCCGGGCGTTCGCACCCATTAGGCAGGAAGGCGGTGGCCCCGACGTGCTGGCCGTGGGTTGGTGCGGGCGGCGGCCCTCTTGGGCGGCCCAGCGCGGACTAGCCCGAGGACGGCGGCGGCCTCCCTCGCTCTCCAAACGGCGGGCAGAGCAGCGGGCGGCGTCCTGGTGCCTCAGGCGCTAGCGGAGACTCCCTCGAGCGCAGGCGGCGTGGCCCAAAGCGCCGGTGATCGCGCCTCTGCCCGTCGTAAGTTCTAGCCCAAGTTCGGGCGCTCTGGCAGTCATTGGCCGTCCAGTTCTCACCTCACGGCGATGGTTCAGCGTGCGGCCTAGCCCAGGCGACACAAGAGCGACCAGTGATGTGACGGCGATGGCAGTCTACCGAGTAGGCGCGGCGTCTCGCGGCGTGCGGCAATGTGTTTAGCAGCGAACGTACTGCGTTCTCGCATGATTAACGTCATGCGCTCGTCTCCACCACCAGAAGAACGCGCGTGAGGCCCGCAGTGGCCTCCCATGAGTTACAAGATCACGTGGTCCTCCCTCGCTCGGTTTTCGGCGATGAAATCACGCGGTGTGCTTTGTCCAATCGCGGTGTGATCGGCGACGGGTGGCGTCGCCAATTTCGGACGAAATTTTGGCGAGTCGGGAATTCTCGGAAATCTGGGTGGGTGGCTACGCCCGTCGGCGTGGCGTGCGTAAATTTCCCGCTGAGTCATGGCGCGCCCGGCTGCGCCTCTGCCGTTCAACACAGTAGAGCGGAAGCCCTTCGGTCGACCGCAGCCCTTCGGTCCGCGCGCTTGCATGTATCGCAAACGTGCCACGTTCCTGGCTTTCAAATCCCGGAGGCTCCCAACGTTATATGAAATAAAATTAAGAATATGCGTCGAAAACTGACGCGTGCGACCGTCCCATTACAATATCCGATTTTGACCCTCACAATGAACAAAAAAGAGAAAATTGAAAAAAGTACTTTTTCTTTCGTTTTTTAAAATATCTCATGTTTTGTCACAGATCCTAAAAAGGGCTAAACACAAATTGTATAGCTTAATATAAAAAACTAATTTAATAGGTTCTTCATTATCTTAAAATTAGGTTTTGTTTTATTAATTTTCGTAGTTTGTCTATTATGTTTATTAGAAAAAATCTTCATTATCATCAACTTCAAGGATTAAATCAAGCGGTTTTTTCCGGTCTCAAGAATTTTCATTACTTGAGACTTTTTAGTAATACATTTATTTATTTATTTATTTTACGTCAAAAAAACAGTTAAAAACTGCGTATGACGTGCTATGGGGAAAAGTGAATTGTGTGCACATTTTCAAAATTCTGTGATCCCTACACTAAGTCATATACTACTTAAATTTTGAATTTTTGAAAGCAGAAAAAAAACTCCCATGTAATAAAATCTATTTTCAAGGATAAACAAGCAATAAATTTTGAATTTTGAAAAGGAGAAAAAAAACAAAAACTCCCATGTAAAAAATCTATTTTCAAGGGTAAATAAGCAATAAATTTTGAATTTTGAAAGGGAGAAAAAAACAACAAAAAAAAAACTCCCATGTAATAAAATCTATTTTCAAAGATAAATAAGCAATAAATTTTGGCTCTTATTACTTCCTGCCGCGACAACATGGAAACGATAATTTGAATAATTGTATTTCCCACTGAATTCTAGAAGACGTGCACAGAAAATGAAGTTACATTTATGTCCAGAAGCAAAACAAGGGGCCATCTCAGCATTTGCTCAATGGATCAGGGAAACTGGACGAAAAACCTGATCGAGATGGGGGTCATTGACCCGGAAGCTGTAGTACAATAGTTGTTACAGGTTGTTTATACTCATTTATACAGTCCAAATGGTAAATAATGCATTATGTATCATTGTTAAAAATAATGTTACTTTTCTTGTGATGCTCAGTATAGTCTCTAATTGTATAGAAACAGTTATGCAGCAGAAACGATTTCACTTGTGATTTAAACTTTTCTATTGAATTTAATCGTTTAATGTCATCTGGCAAAGTGTTGTAAAATAATGTACATGTATTGTATGTGAATTTTTTGTAATGAGCTGTTGATACTGTCACCTGATGAATATGATTTCTACGTCGAGTGTTATAGTAATAGACTTCGGCATTTTCTGAAAATATATTCCCGCCCTTAAGCAAGTCATTTTTTACAAAAACCACTGATTCGTAAATAAAAAGACACGGTAATGGTAGAATTCCTAGATTAATGAAGAGAGGCTTACATGAATCACGTGGGTGGGATTTGGTTATTATTCGTACAATTCGTTTTTGTAATCTAAAAGTCTGGGAGCTATAAGATGTATTTCCCCAGAATATTATGCCATATCTCAGGCGGGAATGAACATTCGCGAAATATACACAACGAGCAGTATGAAGGCTGACTGAATTTGCAAGAATTCTGAACGCGTAGCATAATGAACTTAATTTTGTGTTCAATTCATTTAAATGGACGTTCCATTTAAGGTTTGACTGAATTGAGAGACCTAAAAATTTTGTTGCCTTAACATCAGTCAATGGTACACTGTTCATTTTCAATGGAGCACAGAATTGTTTATTTGATATGGAAAACTGCATTAAAACCGTTTTCTTTTCGTTTACTATTAATTTGTTATTTCGGAACCAATTTGAAACATCTGATATTGTACTATTTACGGTTTCTTTATTGCAAAGGATGTTCGTATCATCCGCAAAGAGAACCGTTCTTCCGTTTCGAATCGTCGAGGGCATATCGTTTACGTAAAGTAGGAACAGAATAGGGCCTAAAATCGATCCTTGAGGAACTCCACATGCAATGGGCAAAGAGTCGGAAAGGTGCGTACGTAATGTTCCATCATTCCAGTAAGGTATTTCAACTCTTCTGAGATCGTTGTTTAAGGTACGAACATAACCAATCTAGAGCAATACCACGAATTCCATATGAAGGTAATTTGAAAGTAAAATGTCATGATCAATGACGTCAAAAGCTTTTGAGAGATCTAAAAATAATCCAATAGGTGCCTCGTTTTGATCCAATGATGAGGCGACATCTTTAAGAAAAGAAAATATAGCTGTTTCCGTTGATTTTGATTTTCTAAATCCATGTTGGCAATCTGAAAGCGCGTCGTGTTTAGTGAGAAAGGTTTCCATTCGTACGTAAAAAAGTCTCTCTAATATTTTTGAAAAAACTGATAGAAGAGAAATGGGCCGATAATTTTGAATTTCATTTTTGTTGCCTTTTTTGAAAAGCGGCTTAATTTTAGCTGTTTTGAAAATATCTGGAAACGTTCCAGTGCATAAAGATGCATTAAATATGTGAGTTAACGGGTGTATAATGGCATACGCACAAGTCTTTAACAAAGAATCCGGGAATTCATCTAAACCGGACGAATATTTATTTTTTAGTTTACCGATTATTTTGAGAATTTCATAGGAAGAAGTTTCGGAAACGAACATTGTGTCTAAAATTTTGGGTGAACTGTCTGTTTTTGAATTTTGAATTTTTGAATTGACGTCCTGACCTTTTAGTATTAGCTCATGATTATGGAAATTTCAATGTATTGCTTAAAAATAAATCAGATGTTCCGTCTGAGAGGGTAGGGAAGGACTCTCCACATGACCAACCACACCGGCCAATAAGAGCGCAGATTAATCCGCCGGGACCGCGCTGTTATTGTGGAATTGCAGACTTGTCAGTGCACGAGGCATTCCATGTGGTAAGAACGAACTCATTATTGTCATTTTTTTATTCACCATTGTGACGTACACCGGAGACGCTCATACCTGGAGCATATTAAGTGGGGTTTGCCCCTCTTCTTATTATAGGAAATACAATTTATTATAGAAGCGTTTTGAGCTGCAAGTGCGGGAAAGGAAATAATGCGTTCTTCTCAAATCTTGTATTTATTGGGCTCGTACTTTCTACTCGGGATGCGTCATATGCTCTTGTAGACGCAGCTCGCCTGCTCGTTGTATCGGCCATTATCTCGTGCGGACCAACTTACTCCATTAGCGTGCGCGTCTTCATCCGAGAGCGTTTCCAGCCCCGCCCTGCCCGCCACTCGATCCTCAGGGCTCGGCTTCGCCTGAGGAGGGCCACCTGATGAGGCCCTTAAGGGTTCGGCCCTTCGCTCTGCCCTCGGCGGTCGGCTAACGCACCACGAGGGCGGAGCGTACTATAATTGGGCCAATGTGTGATTGGCAAACACAATGCAGAGGATAAAAATATCACTCTTCTTCTTCTTCTTTTATGTAGGTTGTAGACCTGTTTTTCTTCACGCTTCATCCCGAGGATTCACTAGATGTTGACTGCAGATCGTCTCTCCATCTTTTCTGCGGCCTTCCAGAGTTTCTCCTTCTTAATAATTAAAATATCACTCCTGGATTGTAGTAGTGGCACAACACAAAAACTTCGAATTTTAAGTTAATGCACTCTCCTGAGTTGCGGATTGGGTCTACCTTCCAGCAGCAACAGCATCATATCTAGAAGTAGTAACACATAGATTGCGTGCGATCTTTGAAATCCCCTAAGGGGATAGTCAAAGCAGTTGGATGCCAGCCTTAGTTTTTTGAATTGTAAAAGGTTTAGGACATGCTAAGGCTTAGGACACTTCACAAGGGGTTGGACTAGCCCCTCGGAAGCAGTCAAGCTCGTTTTGTAGGAACGAATTTCACATTGGATTGTCCGGATATCGAACCCGGACCTCCTTCGTGAAAAGTAAGCGACTTTCGCTCTGAGAGACGAGTTGGTTGCAGCGTATCTAACAGTACAATATTCCACCAACAAATGGCAGATGTGGGAGTGCAAGAATGAAGCATTTCAATTCGAGGTGAAACTTCAAACTCATTTATCTCAACACATGATTCTTTTAGGTGTGCCACTATTGTACCACACGATGTATGAAAAAATTCTAAACGAATTTTTCATATTCCATCATTATAACCGACCTTTTCTGTTACAAGAAATAATTCATAAAATGACAACTTATGGCAGAGAATAAGATGTGTTTGCCTTTGATGGCACGAATAATTGCGCCATCACACGTCCAGTCAATCGCAGTGAGAAAATTGTGGGAAGGTAGCGAACAGCCAATCCGTTTTTTTCGCACAAGTATCAAATACACGCCACGTCACAATAAAGTTGTTTACAAAAATTAACTTTGATTTTCTTATAAATTTTTAATGCTGTTATACAAAACAATAACGAATGCAACTCGTTTATAATGTTGCTTTATTGCATTCATACAAATTTGAAAACGAGGGGCGTTAAGAGCGAGTTTTCAAAACATGTACTCCTGCAATAAAGCTTAACATTATAACCAGGTGCTTAATATTGTATTAAGTTTCAGATAAATGACGTCGAGAGCCAAAATTTCAGGAAAACATGCACGAATTGTTTTAAAAAGGTTTCTAAAAGAAAGAGACAGGAATAAGCCATTTCGTAAGCGATTTCTTTTGCCAGTAGAAAGCGATTTCTTTTGAAAAAGTTTAGTTCTGTAAAAAGTAAAATATTTTGTTTGGAAAATTGACTTCATACACACGGGGAAAAGGAGTGTATCGCTCCTCCGGTTAACCAGCTTTTCAGTATCACATTTAGTGACGATCTGATGAGAGGCAGACGACCTCAAGAGAAGCGAAGAGTCCGTCAGACGGGAATAGTTTAATTAAAACTTACCGGTACTCCTAATTAAATGAGCTAACTTCGGTTGTCTATTTGGTTCCACTGTGTTAGTTAGTTGCTGTCATTCTATTAATGATTTCGTTTGGAAGTTTCCGTTATTTACCATAACGTTAAGTTTTATGTTTGCCTTAATGTCCGTGAATGAAATGTTCGGCTACCATGTATTGAGCTCTTAATAAAATGGTATGGATAACTCTCTTTCTTTCGACCTTCCGTACATAACATTATTTCACTTGTAAAGCAGAGGATAAGCTGTGATCATAGCCTTTTGTAATATTACTAAAGTACTATTTAAATATTATTTTTAAAATTTCACACCAGGACCGCAGTGAGCATCTAATATATTGTGGTTCTTTTGTTGCATTTCAGAGTGGTGACTTTGGGTGCTTTGCAGTCAAGGTGAGTAAAAAAATTTGTAACTGGCTTAATTAAAAAGAAAGGTGCATGGTGAAATAATGTTCAACCAGAAGTATGATACTTAACTGGTGACTGCCTTTGGCAAGAAAAACCAAAAGAAAGCGGACGAGGCGATAAGTGGCAGTGTAAAATCTTAGTGCTAAGGGTACCTGGGCTTAAAATTTAGAAAAAAATCTTGGTAATTAAAAGAGAATAGTACAAAGACAACAGCGTAGGAAAAAATTGCAACAATCATTATTTTCGGAAAAAGCTCACATCAAGTCTATGGGCGTGTTCCAACAAAGTAATATTATTCTTAAAGTATAGAACAGAAACTACTCTTAGAGGGACGGCTTATTTCTCGCAGGGGGTGCCCTCCCCTGGTCTCTGACCGTGATAAGGTCTCTGGCGATGTATTCTTGGGACTATTAACCGGTCGACTGTGACACTAGACTGGCACCATTTGCGAGTAAGACAATTTGGTTCCAACACACAAATGTATTTTTTTTAAAATATCTCTCATGTCGTTAATATGGACGGTTCCATCGCTTTGTAAACACTATTGCATTTGTGAGTTAAAGTGCTTCAAATGACTTCAAATATAGTTTTCCGAAAACTCAAAAATTTTCAAAAAGAGCTTCAATTTCGCATTTTTAGTAACGCTTAAAATATATTTTCTTAGAAACGGCTGGAAAATTTTTTAATCAAAATCGCCGTTTAGAACGAGGATTTACTCTTCTTTAATATTCGTAAAGTAGTATTTCGGTTCTACCTTTAGGAAAGGGAAGAATTTATAAATTTTCAAACAAATTTCCTTGGGTGAAGGTAGATGGTAGCTGGCTAGAGTATGTGGCATGTCCGATAAACTAGCCCAAACCAAAGAAAATAGAAAAATACGAGAAAGTGTGTGTCATTCTGGAGCCCTAGTAGTTATGTATTTATAGTTCTTTACTTTCTTATCTCTATTTTTATAAATATTTGCCTATACGAAACAATATCCCCTCAGATTACGCATATTTTGCTAGCTATACGCACACCAAATACGAGTAAAATTGAAATAAAAGGCTCTTTTGTCTCCGTTCACCATACAACAAATGTTAGGCCGATCCGGTGTTGCTAAGGCAATAATGTCGAAGTGATCTCGGACCGAAGGGTTGTGGGTTCGAGTCCCGTCTAGGACATGGTTGTATTTGTGTTCGTCCTTTCACCCCTTATCACCATATCGTTTCATCTTCATAGTTACCATACCGTTCACACCAATAGTGGTCGCTAATGACCTAGATGTTGATGCGATCTTAAATAAAATAAATTTAAAAGAAAAATAGTCGGATTGTACAGCTATTTACCCACTTTCAGTATGTTGACCATGCGCATCACATCGGCGCACGGATTGTGAGTGGCTTTCCTTTCTGTGCAGTACCTATTTTATGGTAATGCTCCGACGTTCGCCAAGTAGTGATAAAAAAACATGGAAAATGTACCCTCTCCCTCAGAAAATGTCGTTCAAAATTCTATCTTCCACACCGCGCCGACAAACTTGGACACCCCTCGGCCTGGGGGAGGGCAGGGGGAGGGACGCGTTGACCAATCGCTAGCAGGTAGAACCACAGTTGTCTGTGATTGGTGCAACATCCCAAGGGGCAGAAAGAACACTGTCTCAGGGGGAGGGGGCTAGTTCGTTTACGTACGAGACGGAAATATCGTCATATTTCCCTGCCGAAGGAGATAGTTTGCCTGCGCGTACGCCACGACGAAAAAAATATTTCTAAGCGGGGTTTTCCGTCCAGAATGATTGTCTATAGACCAGTAAATATTTATCATTTTAGCAACAATTATTCTAACTTTTAGTAATCGATTTGTAACTCCTGACAAACTTCTATTTTGAGATATTCATTTCAGGCACAATTTGCGGAGCCTTCCCGGCCGTTCTAACGCATATTTCGAATTTGTTTATAAAATTATAAATTGTTGCAAAATTGTTAATTCGCTGTTTTTGGTTCTGGGACATCGGGAGACTCTCCCCACTTTAGATTTGCAAAATTTGGAAATTGTTTATAAATTTGCAATTGTTGCAAATTTTTTATTGTCTAATCTGAATGGCGTTTAAATGTGATGCAACATTCCGGAATCCGTTCGGTGCTATTATATCTCGTTCTCGAGATATATGTAATTGTTTATAAGAAATTAACATCTTAGTAGACCCCATTTGTTTGCGCTTATTCATTCGCGCTAGCAGAATAGCGTGGGATGGGCATACTGAAAAAACAGTTCTCCAATGCCGCGCTTTTGCCTCCCACCTATGCTTAAAATGCACTTGCTTGTAAACAAATTCTGTGGTCAATTTAATTATGCTAAATTCGTATTTTTACGGCGAGTATGAGCATAACTTTTATTTGTTTTTTATATTCTCTTTTAAGTCCTACAATTTGCAAGTCGATATGTTTATCAAATAGGAAAGAAATTGATTATAAAAAAAATATTTTTCAAGGTGCATTACGCCCAAACAATTGTTTCTGTTTTTCTATCAAAGGGATGTTGAGCAACCGAATAACTGTATTATTATTTTTTTTAAGTCCCCTGTTAACACCGAGAGTCAGAAACTATTTGTTCCTCTTGTTTAACCATTACCATTAAAAAATAGGGAAACATATTGCTTAGCTGTTTGCTATAAACTGCACTGGATTGGATGAATGTAGTGTTAAGGTTTTCAAATACAGAAATATTCAATTTTGTGTTTTGAAAGATCACATGAGTAGAATCACACATCACAATATTTACACAAGTATAGAAATTTTTAAATAAACGTATATAAACTTTAAGTTAATATTTTCAATTCAATTTATCATTCCTTTCTAAAACTGCACATTTTGCATGATGATTTCATTGTATAATATTCAAATCAGAGCTTTATGTGCTAAATCTACGCATTATTAATACATATTTTTAAACAACATTAATATATTTAATATACATTTAAAAGGGTTTTAGATTGGCGAACGTTTCAATGAAATTTCATGAATTCCTAAATGCTTGAAAATAAATACTTGTAAAATTAAATAATTGTAGCGTGTAAAAATATAACAAACTCACGTATTTGGTAAAACGAGTTGATATTACTAAAAGAAAGCAAAACAGATGTTATAACAATTCAAAGAGATTTAGCGTTTGTTTACAGTTTAGTAAATATCAATGCACTAGCATTTCCCAGTGAAAATACATAGAACGAACTTGGTGGTCAAGTGATATGACATTCCCAACACAGACTACATTTCAGTATCGTCAGAGTTCGAAGGTGGTTTGTTGGCCGCCATTCTACGAATCTATCAAAACCCGTGCGAGTAATTAGAATGTTTATATAATACTGTCCATCCGAACTACAAAAGTAAAACCAAACGAATTAACGTTTGTAGGACACATTTTCCCGGGAAGTGGAAAATATGGTGTTTGGAAAATGCCCAGTTCAGGAAGATAATTTTTTTAAACTTCCCTATCAGAGGACTGAATTTCGAAAGAAGGAAGAACGACAAAGAAAATTGAATGTTTCCTCATCCATCCTCAAATACTTCTTCATTTCGAAGGTCTTTAATCAATGCTTCACAATGTGCGACCCATAACCTCACCATGTTGTTCTAAAGCCTCACCCTCAAACGTTTTCTTATTTACCTTTTGCTACATTAGCATTAAACATAGATTAGTTATAATAAAACATAAAGTAGCAAAACACAACTATTTGTGCGTAATTGATTGTAAATCGCGAGCAAACCTACATAAAATTTGGACGAAATGTCATCTCTCAAATTTCCTTGTCAAAGTTTTCTCATCAAAGTTCAAAGACTGCCACAAAGTTCTTTATCAAAGATATGTCATATAACTTTTATAGTGTAATACCGGCCAAAGCCGCCGTATGTTATATCTTTCCCATTCGTCGCCAACAATGAACTTCTCGGAAACACATCTCAAATATCCATAGTTGAATATTATAACAACAAAATATCAAATTTTTGTAATAAATGTTCCTTCAAAATTCCGGTATTTTCTGTTTTTCTTTCATGTTATATTTAAATACTATTATTAAGAGAGAAAATCTCATTGAGATAATTTCAATTAAATCAATGCAACTCGAAGAGCAAACGCTCGTGCGATTTGAAGAATAAACGCTAGTTTCTTTCTGTACTCAGAATTCGTCTTGTATATGAGTTAGGGCACGGGGATACCAAAATTTAAGAAAACGTTCACAGAATACATTTCTCCCTACAGCACATTACACACAATTTTTAACTGTTTTTAACATTAAATGAAAAATACAGCGTCGTAATAGCACCTTGTCCGTCCCGACAATCATCAGAATTCAAAAGAAATTCAGAATGACAGTTCGTCAAACGAAGCAGGGGAAATTCAAATTTGCTATTTCAAAAATTGTAAAATTATCTAAAGTACTTATATTTTTAAACAATTGTACGTGATCTTTATTAAAGGACTGATTATTTGAAAGGAATATTTGAAGATCTGTTTTTGATGAACACATTTCATTAAGGAAACAAACTATCTTCAATACTTAAGTTGTAGGAAAACGCCGAAAAAAATTGTTTTGTTGCATTTTTGGAAAAATTCAGTATATGAACGAAAATCATCTCCGCCATCGTCTTATAGCGTCCATTACGCTATCCGGCAATAAAATTTAACCAGAAAAGTTCATGCCATTTTTAAATTTTTGAAAATGTTTCAGGGGCTTCTTGTAGAGTACCATCCAAAAATAAAATATTGATTTGAAATTCAGGAGGGCTCGACATCAGCCAGATCGCTTGCGGAATATCAACTTTGGAGAAAATTGCCTGAACAGTTTAGCCGCTAGCATTGTTCACAGAAGAAAATACGTTTTACCCTTAATCGTTTTTTTTTTTGTATTTACTACCCACCAAACCTGGCTTCTGGCTACACCACATGCTAAAGGGATTTTATTCTATATTTATCAACTGAATTTATCCACTTTTTTTTGACACCAGGGCCCGGAAATTACAGTTTTTTGTGTCGAAAATTAGCCGATTTCCTCCGTAGAATTACGTAACTTTTTACTTTCTCGTATACGCACATACATACGGAGTAATATACGTAGTATAGAGAAAGTTATGTAATGCTCCGCGAAAAAAACGGCGAATTTTCGGCAGAAAAATGTATTGCCGGGCCCTGAAAACAAAGGAGTGGATAAATCCAGTTACTAAATTAAGAGAAAAAATCTCTAACACGTGATGTAACCATAATTCCTGTTTTGTGGGTCTTTGATACCAAAACATCAATTGAAAGCAAAACGTCAGTCTGTCTGCGTCTGTCCGTCTCTCCGTCCATCTGTGAACACTACTAGCACCTAAACAAACCGTACGATCTTTTCCATATTGAAGAATCCCTTGTCGTTGTGATTCTAGTTGAAACTTTGAGATTTTAAAAATCATTCTTGAAAATTGGAGGGTACATTACATGAAGCCGTCGGTCATTTTCAAAAGTTTCTCAAAAACGACCCAAATTGTTTCTTTAAATTTCTTCTAAGAATAAAGTAAAATACACTTATAAAAGCGACATACGTCCTATGTCCACGGTAAACTCTGAATTTTCGAAAATTGGAAAAGTTTGAATTTTTTCGGCGTTTTCCTACAACTCTAAAATTGAACACAGATTTTTCTTTCAAATGAAATTTGTTGTTCATAAATAATTCTTTCAATAAGGTCATATAATTTTTTTTTGAAAATTACAGACAGACAGACGAACAGACACAAGAACAGACACATCAACAGACACACGAACGTACAGGCTTTTCGTCGTCGTTCGATTTTTCTGTATCAACGACCCACAAAACATATGTTTCGGGCAACACGAGTTAAAGGATTTTTTTCTACATTTCACAACATTAGTTAACCCTTTTTACGTTACCAGGACCCGGCATTAACAGTTTCCCCATAGATTCTAACAATAATATTCGAATGTTGTTGAAATGATGCCTTTATTATGATTTTCCTATAGATTTGTGAAGAATACCAAGTAAAGAACAGAAGATTACTTTCTTATTATATTTCATTTCATATTGTTAATAAATCTCTTTTTAAGATTTACTGATTATTTCACCTTTGGAATTGATTGAAAATTTTCGTTGAATAGAAACAATGAAAAACAATTTTTTCTTCCTTTCTGGTAATTATGTGGTAAGAAGAAAAAGTATTGTAATCATGCGCCGGGAGACGGGGATTTTTCGACAAAAACCTCTAAATTCCGATCACTGGTCACGACAAAAGTAGATAAATTTTATTCTTGTATATAGTGCATTACGTCAATACGTTTGTAGACAGAATTCATGTTTTGTGGGTCCTTGTTACTAAAAAATCTATTTACGACAAAACGTCTGTTTGTCCGTCTGTAGTTAACACAGGCATCTAAACGCCGCACGTTCTTTTTTAGTCAATTCTGTGATACATGACAGTTTAAAATCATCTTTGTGAGAGACAAATGTTATAAGAGTTTCTGTGGTATAGCAGGTAAGCGCACTGTTGGAGAAGCTTAGGCACGTAAGATCGAATCTCATCCACGGCGAATAATTTTTGCGGGTAGAAACAATTTTGCGGTTAATTGTATAGTTATAATCATTCGTATCCATTATAAATATCACATAAAGCATGTGTTTTGAGGCGCCACTACTTATTTTAGTGTGTTAATGTCTTTAAGAATCACGTATAAATATGCCCCTATTGCGATTCTGGCTTCAGAACGTCTTCATGCGCGCCCGTGTTGAGCTCTAGCGTTATCGCAACTTTCATCTGTGACGTAATTCAACCTTGGCCATAGTCGCCGAAAGATAAGACCGGGAACGACTTCCACAGAGGGTTCTAAAGACCACGGCTTCTGGTTGAAAATATTTCTAAGTAAAATGAGCTATGTAGTTGCGTGGGTTGTAATCGTTTGAATTCTTATTGCGAATTTGATACCTTTGACACATGTAGAACATTCCTCTAATAAAAAATCTAAGTGCAATGAATATCACGTAACTATTCTTTTCGTAATAAGTGTGCTTGGACAGCGTGTTGAGAAATATCTGTGATAGCACAGTGCGGTCGAGCCAGACCTACGGACCACAGGGATCCGAGTTCAAATCCCAGTAACGCTGGAATATTTTTACCTCCACGTGTAAAGAGAATTACGTAATGCTGTAGGAGGAAGTGTCGAAATTTTCACAGAAAACACGTTTTGTAAGTAGCTAGTTCGAAAAAAGTGGATTGTTGGTATTGTTCTTTTATTTTCTATACACAAGGCTGTAAAAACGCTTGTTTTTTGAACCCGAAAAAGTGATTTTCCAAAAAACCTCTTTGTGAATCCGTCTTCGTGTGAGTAATAATTCTAGAGCCTAAAGTAAACACGATTTTCACCAAAATGGATATTCCTTGAACGATCTGGCTAATATTACGAATCTTCGAATTTGAAACGAATCTTTTAATTTTGAAGGTACTTTACACCAAACCCCATCATATTTACATAATTTCCTCAAAAAGAGCTCCAATTTTTCTGTAAATCTATTCCTCGAAGCACAAGATGTTTAAAAGTGGCGTACGTTCAATTTTGGGCGAACGATCTGAATTTTCGAAAATTGCAAACAAATACCTATTAACATTGTCGAAAAAAATTTTAACGCTAGAGATTTTTGTTTCATGAAATCTCTTTTTAAAAAGAGATATTAAATTAATGTAAATTAAACACTCCACTCTTTCCTAGTAATGATCCACTCTTCACTAGTAATGATTGCTGCTATTGGGTCTAACCGCTTCCTTATTCTTTGGAGGGCTACTGTTTTTTAAATTTTTTTTCCAACAGTATTATCTCAAAAGTACTGGATGAGAACAGTTGATATCTGGAGTTGAAGGGATGGTGTTAGCTCCTATTGTAGGCCTGGTTCCTTGTGATTCCAGTGAAAAATCAGTAACTGCACTGAAACTGCAGAAGCTTCCGCCAATTGATAATCATAAGTGAATCACCATGTACTGGGTAGGGAGGAGAACGAGGAAATCTATATGAATTGTCGCCTGGTCTTTCTTTCTCAGATAAACACTTGGATAGTTTATCAACATCAAATCGGAATTTTAGCGCCTTTGATGTAATATTAAACATAAAAAAATCCCTTCCAGTTGTCTGCGTGTTAATTTTTAGTGTATCAAAATAGCCCCGACACCCGTATTACATTAGCCTCTTAAGTTGTATCATATTAGCCCCACAAATTTGAGGCTGTATATATCATGACACGATTAATATTATTGCTTTATTTTAACGCAGAAAAGAATATTAATTCTTTCTTAATGATAACCTATTTTCAAAAATATCGTGTCATAAAAAATAACGAAGTAACATCAAAAGATTTATATCACGGTGGTAAAGTTTTTGACTGGAAAAATTAGGCATTTTAGTTTTGATTTTTTTCCTCCCAAATATTGTTACATTCTGAGTGTTTGCTATATGGTCATTATAATAGAATATATTTCCTATCATTTGTCATTTTCTTGTTATTTTTGGACATAAATAAATAACAACTCTGAAAGTGTAATACATTAACCCCAATTTTCTACTGTATAATATTAGCCCCGACTGATCTTTATAACATTGTCGAAAAACAATATGAACGCTAGAGATTTTTGTTTAATGAAATCTCTTTTTAAAAATAGATCTTGTATTAAGATAAATTGAACACCCTGTTTTTTTTTTAAAACTGCAAATGCTTCACTTTCTTTTCGCATCGGAAAGGAGGTAGTCTTGTCGTGTACCTGGTGGTGAGGGGGAACCGTGTCAGGTGAGTTAACTTTAAAGACCCGAGTTCGAATCCCGACGGTAGAAAATATTTTCTGCTGCAGTAGGTCTTTTTTTTTGTTTCTTTTTTGCAGGTTCACATAGTCCGTATTGAATATTGCATAGCAATTACGAATAATACGTGAAAATATATATGCTGTTGAGGCAACACTTGTTTTGAACATAAAACACTTTCTAAATAGTATGTATAGTAAGATAAACTTTATTTAGGTGAGTAAACTTAGACTATTCACTTTGATTCTCTAAATTAAAACTTGACGTAACTGAGAACAGTGTCGTCATAAGAGTTATTATGATACATATATCCTTTATTTTTAAAATCTTAGGCCCCGAAACGCGCCTCAAATTAATTATTAATATAATAGCAATAGCTATTTATATATAATATAATTTCATAATTATTTCCAAAGAACCGGAACGCCGTTCCGTCGCGTACCAACAGAAATCAAGCCTTTTATATACAGGATATTCGGGGAAGAAATGTCGAATCTTCGAAAAATAGCTGTTAAGACAATTTTAAGCTTATTTTGTCTAATAAACTACACGGATATTCCAAATGGCTAAGCCGCAATAAACATTCAAAAGTTGGTTTGGATATATGTTTTCTAGGCAACTATTTGCGTTGTAGAAGCATATAAACACTTCATTAATATCTAAATTGTTTATGATTAACAAAATAAATGAATACATTTGATCAGAAAGAAAAATTAACCTAGAAATAAAAAAGCACCCAATTTTCACAGTTCGACTGCTTTTTTATTTCTCGGTTAATTTTTTTCTGAACTATATATTAATTTATATTGTTAATAATAAACATGTTACATGTTTCTGGTCTGTTTACATGATTCTAGAATGCAAAGTTTTGCGTAGAAATCATATTTTCAAACCAAAATTTGCGTGTTTATTGCAGCTCAGCCATTCAAAATATCTATGTAGTTTATTAGACAAAGTATGATTAAAATTGTTTAAACAGCTTTTTTCAAACTTTCGACGTTTCCTTCCCCGATACTCTGTATATCCATGCTTCTTTAAAACCAAAAACAATAATTTGCGTACTGAAAACTAATTAATTAAACCCATGGCAGTATAATTGTTAACATAAGTACTGTCACACATCTTTCGCAGGATAAGGAGTAAAATTTAAAGAAAAATTATAGTTCACATGAATTTTGACAAATTGCGTCTTACTTTCTATGATATTCAAATGGTAACATTATATTACAATATTCAATTGGTTAACAATTTCGGCTAAAGAGTCTTGTTTGATAATTCTCCAATTTCGTATTGTAATAAGATATCTTATGATACTCATGTCGTAAATAACTATTTGACAACTATTATGTTTAGTGTATGTGTCTAGCAGGTTTTGTATTATTCTGAGAAACTGGATCATACGAATCACGTTTACTACGTTATTCACACAGGAGCACATGAATCTCAAAAAAGTATTTAATAATATAATCCTACTGATGAATCAACGTTTTATTGATGATTTTAATTTTGAAAATTTTCATTAGTTTGGATGTTTAAATATAGGTATCACATGTAATTACATGTCTGTTAAACACGATAGCATTATATGAAGCAAGAAACATTGTTTTTCGTTTGATCATTCAACTTCATCAATCACTCAAAATTACTTTAATTTTCTCTGCTTATCAGTTTTTTAATCTCAGATCTTCGATGAAGACATGAATCAAATAACATCGTAGATATTTGAGTGTTTTAAAAATAATAACGTGAATAAATGCTTATATTTATTGAATTGGTTTTATAATAACCTGTAAAAACATGGGTTTTCTGTTGGTTTTGGGGATGTTGAAAACATTCAAATAGTAAAGGTAATGTTAAGCTGGTGACCTTTAACATTGTTTATTTGATATTTTTCTTAGGGATAGTTTATAATGGTTAAACGTTTTCAAAGAGTGCACATTAGATACCTCGAATGGCCCGTTTCCGTTTAATAAACCGCTACGTTCTCCCTGTACAGATGGTCGTGCAAAATTCAAGGTTTTGATAGATTCGTAGAATGGCGGCCAACAAACCACCTTCGAACTCTGACGATACTGAAATGTAGTCTGTGTTGGGAAGGTCATATCACTTGACCACCAAGTTCGTTCTATGTATTTTCACTGGGAAATGCTAGTGCATTGATATTTACTAAACTGTAAACAAACGCTAAATCTCTTTGAATTGTTATAACATCTGTTTTGCTTTCTTTTAGTAATATCAACTCGTTTTACCAAATACGTGAGTTTGTTATATTTTTACACGCTACAATTATTTAATTTTACAAGTATTTATTTTCAAGCATTTAGGAATTCATGAAATTTCATTGAAACGTTCGCCAATCTAAAAACCTTTTAAATGTATATTAAATATATTAATGTTGTTTAAAAATATGTATTAACAATGCGTAGATTTAGCACATAAAGCTCTGATTTGAATATTATACAATGAAATCATCAAATTAACAGTTTTAGAAAGGAATGATAAATTGAATTGAAAATATTAACTTAAAGTTTATATACGTTTATTTAGAAATTTCTATACTTGTGTAAATATTGTGATGTGTGATTCTACTCATGTGATCTTTCAAAACACAAAATTGAATATTTCTGTATTTGAAAACCTTAACACTACCTTCATCCAATCCAGTGCAGTTTATAGCAAACAGCTAAGCAATATGTTTCCCTATTTTTTAATGGTAATGGTTAAACAAGAGGAACAAATAGTTTCTGACTCTCGGTGTTAACAGGGGACTTAAAAAAATTAATAATACAGTTATTCGGTTGCTCAACATCCCTTTGATAGAAAAACAGAAACAATTGTTTGGGCGTAATGCACCTTGAAAAATATTTTTTTTATAATCAATTTCTTTCCTATTTGATAAACATATCGACTTGCAAATTGTAGGACTTAAAAGAGAATATAAAAAACCAAATAAAAGTTATGCTCATACTCGCCGTAAAAATACGAATTTAGCATAATTAAATTGACCACAGAATTTGTTTACAAGCAAGTGCATTTTAAGCATAGGTGGGAGGCAAAAGCGCGGCTTTGGAGAACTGTTTTTTCAGTATGCCCATCCCACGCTATTCTGCTAGCGCGAATGAATAAGCGCAAACAAATGGGGTTTACTAAGATGTTAATTTCTTATAAACAATTACATATATCTCGAGAACGAGATATAATAGCACCGAACGGATTCCGGAATTTTGCATCACATTTAAACGCCATTCAGATTAGACAATAAAAAAATTTGCAACAATTGCAAATTTATAAACAATTTCCAAATTTTGCAAATCTAAAGTGGGGAGAGTCTCCCGATGTCCCAGAACCAAAAACAGCGAATTAACAATTTTGCAACAATTTATAATTTTATAAACAAATTCGAAATATGCGTTAGAACGGCCGGGAAGGCTCCGCAAATTGTGCCTGAAATGAATATCTCAAAATAGAAGTTTGTCAGGAGTTACAAATCGATTACTAAAAGTTAGAATAATTGTTGCTAAAATGATAAATATTTACTGGTCTATAGACAATCATTCTGGACGGAAAACCCCGCTTAGAAATATTTTTTTCGTCGTGGCGTACGCGCAGGCAAACTATCTCCTTCGGCAGGGAAATATGACGATATTTCCGTCTCGTACGTAAACGAACTAGCCCCCTCCCCCTGAGACAGCGTTTTTTCTGCCCCTTGGGATGTTGCACCAATCACAGACAACTGTGGTTCTACCTGCTAGCGATTGGTCAACGCGTCCCTCCCCCTGCCCTCCCCCAGGCCGAGGGGTGTCCAAGTTTGTCGGCGCGGTGTGGAAGATAGAATTTTGAACGACATTTTTTCTGAGGGAGAGGGTACATACTTTTCTGACCTGTAAAGAAATATTCCATTAAGGATTCTTTCTAATTAATATTTTTAAATAGTTGCCCAAACAAAACATTGAAATACATTACAATTATTATAACAATTACACAAATACAAACACGCTTACATTGGAATGAGCACTGTGACAATATTAAGATAGTTTAATCTACAATATCAATCACTACAAAATTTTATTATTCGTATCTGTGGTTTAGGTCAAGAGGATTGAAGTTCTGAATATTGTGTCGAGAGAACAGTCCTTAACTTGTAGTTTAAACCATTGTGTCAGTCATTGTCAAAGGCCTGCGCAACGTCTAAGAAAATTGCAGAACAAATCTTTTTCTCTTCCAATTATTTTTCAATGACGTTGGGAAGTGTATAATCAGTGCACCTGATCTATTGTGAAGTGTGTTGTTCTGAATCCGATCTCATCTTCTGGTATTGATTTTTTGTCCTCAATAATTGGTTTATTCTTTTAACAAATAAGTTCTCTAAAAGTTTAGCTTAATTAGGTAACAGTGAGTTCTGTCTGTATAACGTAGCATGTAGCCAGTTGTGATTTCCCTGATTTCAGTATCATAGTTCCTTTACTTTCCAAAATATGCGAATATATTTCTATTTAAATGCAGGATTAATAAGATATGCCAATTTTAATATTCCCTTTCTCGAAAATTCCCTTAGGACTTCTGCTGTTGCTAAATTTAATACCGAAGCTTTTTTAAGTTTCAGATTTTGTATTTCTTCTCGTACTTCAAATTGGGACGGGGATAGTAATTTCGTAATCTTCCTGGCCACTTCGCTAACAATTAAATATTTCTGCGTTTTCTTGTTTCTCCTCATTAAGCTGAAATATTTTTTCTCGTTGCTCTGAAAATGTATCCGTTTGTACGTTTCTTCTATCCCATTTGCTATTATTTGCCCTAATTAGAGAAGTTCGAATTATATGTCTTGTTATTTTTCTTGATGCCTTCCACAGAGAACAATTTGTGTTTTTCTCAACTTTTCCTAGCCGACTTCTCAATATGTTTTTTTTAGATCGTTATTTATTTTTCTTATTAGTCTTTCATGAAACGTGGATATTTACTTTTTCTTCTGAATTTTGGACCGTACGATTGTTAACTAATGCTGGTTATTTTCTTTTGTCAATCAGTCACAAACAGATGAAGAATGAATGATCTGAATTTAAGTGCATCGTTCTAAATACTTCAGTATTTAGACGGTAAATTTTTAATTTTGTAAAAGTCTATTAAAACTGGAATTTTAAGTGGGTCGGTAGGCCAGTACGTACCGATACCAGTTGACAGAGCTTCATCAAGCACTATTATGGACCTTACTAATCCTTTACATTATGTTGTTGTTAATCTAGAATACTAATGGATATTTTTGGCATTAAAATCTCCAGCTACTATAAATCTGTCTCTCAATTGACTAAGAAATTGTAGATAATCATGATTATTTTATGAATATTTTGGAGGACAATAGATTCCATATATTTTAACGGATTTCTTGGTATTACTTCGCATTAACGCATACCATGGTATCGATATTTCATTTGTTTTGTATTTAACTTCTTCATAATGGAGTATATTTTCTTAGCTTATCATTTCGCTTCCTTCTCTAGCAGGATTGTTTCGATGTACAGACGTATACCTTTTATAATCTCTAAACTTAATGAATGTTTCCTTGATGAAATGTTATAGGTATCAAAAAAAATCCATTTTCTCAAGATCAAGGATTGCTTGCAGTTCATGTTGATGCCGAAACAGGCTCTTACAGTTCCATGACATGATTTCAAGTGTCCTTTTTTTAATTTTAGGTACAGCTCCTTTGGTGTGGTTCTCTAGATACTTTAATCTCTCCTCTAGGGTAATGATCATAGATTCTAGAATATTGTGCTTTTCTCTTGTATGACTTCTAATATCTTATTCAGAATATCATACTGTTGTTTTTTATCAGCTTCTCTTGGGTCTGTAGCTACTTGTGCATACGTTCTGATCTCTCGTTTATTACCATTTTTATATTTTTACCATTATTTTTTTTCTAGGGCTTGTATCCAGCCGACAGCCGGTTGCCCTTTACGTCCCGAAGAGACGCATATTCGACCATACACTAAACAAACACTTGCGGGCTTCTCTGATCTGGGGTCAGCAGAACGCGGGGCCCTCCGCGTTAACACACACACGAAGTTAAGGGACAAACAGCCATGCCCAAAGCGGGGCTCGAACCCGCGACCCTTCAGACCAAAGCGCTGAGCCACCTCGGCCATCCAGGTCGGCTTATTATTTTCTTTCACAATTTTTTTCATGTCTAGAATAAGCTAATTTTTGGAGATTTTTTCATTTTTTCATCTCTATAATTCTTTTTATAGAGACCATTCCCAATAACTCGCTGGATCGACATTCCCAAATGTTTACATTTTGTTTTATTGTTGCATTGTTTAGAACGGTGTTAACCTACGTATTTTTTGCATCTCGGATCACAATTACAATTATTTTGAGTAAAAGCTTGTCATGTTTTACATCTATGGATTTTACCTGCGTATACTACTTTCTGTGGTGTTAACCTGAACATTTCTTTTACTATGGTGTTTACCTGCGCGTTTTACGTATCTTGAATCAGAATTACAAAACTTTTGAGTATAAATAAAAGCTTATCATATTTTATATCTTAGAATCAATATTGACTGCTTAAATGTCGTACTAGGACAATGGTATTGAAACTAATCTGGCCCAAGCCGAATACCACAAAAATCAACAGTGGAAGGGCGAATTTTTACACATGTCATGACATAAAAGGAATGGGAGAAAATCTCCATACCTCCATAACTATGAAAAATATTTCCTTTTTCATGGCACAGTTACAAATTTTCATCTACTATATAGGGGTAGCGGGGGTAATAGTCCCTTTTTGGTTTTCAAAATAAATCAGAGTGAAAATGTTCTACGAACAAGTATGAGCTTCAATTTCAGAAATTAGTTATTAAGCTTGTGTTTTCACCACAAAATATCATCAAAAACTAACTGAAACCCTCCAAAATATATAATTTCAAATAATTTGCATTTGCCCTCACATGCGTGTAATGGGCGTCACTAAAGAAATATGAAGAAAACTTAACACATTAGTACTTCAATGTTTATTTGGTTCAGAATGTTTGTAGGCGTCTCACGAAATATGACCACCAAGGTTGACCAAGATCAGCAGCACAGGATTAGGTAAAATTTTTAAAGTGTTTGAACCATTGTACAAATATTTGATCCGTCCAGCCATTATTGCTACATGGTAAATAGCACCAGGGAGCCATTTAAACTGATTCATATCAGTATATAATTTTGTTTGAGGAAATGTCAATCACGATGCAATAACGAGAATCACTGACAACTATTCCCCCACACGCACACTCTTATTATAGGAAATACTCATAAACTTTTATAGAAGTTTAAAATTACTCGCAATTGGAATCAAATGATTTGCTGAAGTACTTCCCTTTCAACAGATCTTAATTGTTTTAGAAATCTCCAAATTCACATGAGTAAGACCTAATTTTCCCAGAGCACTTTCTAATATCAACCACTCACATCCCTGGTACGAACGCGATAATCTTCGATGTAAGCTTTCTTTGGCGACGGCGATCAACTGGCCATAGTTATCACGACTAATGGCAGGTAGAAGCACATGTTGTTGCTGTCTTTCAAATGGTTTGTTTAAACTATTCATGGATAATTTACTGCCGACTCCTTTTATCCCGTGATCTCCATTACACCCACTTCCTTTACTCAGAAAATGCAAACATTTGCCACATTTGCCCGATAACTGTGCCCATTAGATACGTTTCCCTGAAACTCGAGTTTTGCAGAGTTCGAAAATAATGGTCAATTTTGACCCGCGGTACATTCTAAACTATTTGATCTACAGTGTTGAGATTTACACTATTCATTATCAGGACATACCTCTTTATCTACAAATTTAGATAGAATTTTAAATCCACAAAAAGCAGTGAAACCCAGCGACGTCCTAGAATGCATTTTTCTCTGTAAGGTGGGGGGAATGATGTTTTCACGTAAGTTAATCGCGAATGACTCGCAAACGAAAATTGTGAAGGAAATTTCATTGGCGCCATTCATACACAGAGAAAATCTTATACTGACCCTGGTAATGAAAGAGTTGATAAATCGTGTAGCTATGTATAGTAAATTACTTCCTCTAACGCGCAGTAGGATTTTTGGATCTTTGACAGCAAAATAAGTCTGTCCATCTGCGGCCAACGCTAAAGCCTAAGACGATTTTCTCCAAATATGATAGTTACCAATAGATATGAATGAACTTGAGGCTTTAAGAGTTTCAAACGTATATTTGATTTTTGAGGATACTTTACACGAAGTCATCAAAACATTTTCAAAATTTTCTCAAAAATGGTCCCAAATTTTTTTGATTATTTTGTCCTAAGATACAGTAAGGCCCGCAACGGACTACACCGACGAATGTGTTGCGAGAAATGAGCAATGAGAAATGCAGAAAGAGGCCGGCGAGGTCCCGTCACACAGTAGAAAGAAGTCATTCGATGTCTCGAAATGCCACAATCGAGACTTTCTATACCACTGTATACTTTTTGGTTTAGTTCGCGATACTGTGCGTCCTGCATAGCGGGCTTTACGAAAATTAGATTATCTAAGCTCCAATTGTCTCCTTTGATGCTTATTTGAACAACTCACTATCAACGATGCTGCGATACATAAAAGGGAATCGTCAGATAATGCAGAGTCCGGAGAATCGAAAATAGTAATGTTCCATTTAAAGTGTAAACAACGACTCTGAAGCATATGGGCGAGGAACCACATTTGCTTTCGTGAAGGAATAGGCGAATTCCACTGTCTGGTACAGATTTTAGATGACGAGTCATTCAGAATGTATTTGCGGAATACCAAAGTTCAATTTATGGACATTTACCAGATCGTGGAATCGACTATTAAAATAATACACTAGTTTCCGGAGGTACATTGGAACCGAAGAACGGCTAACCGTTACCCTACGGCAAATAATTATATTCTTAACATAGTGGAATATAAACACACCTTTTTAATATATTTTGTTTTTAACTATATTTTTAGAATAAAGTGGCTTTTAAATTAAATCCTCTTGATTTCATTTTGACCTATAAGTCTAACACAATTTTCTTTCTTTCAGATATTTACCCACTGGGATGTCATTGAGGTCACTGCCATATAGCTTTAGAATAGGAAAAAGAACCGTAGTTCAGATTGTTAATGAGGTCTGCAATGCACTGTGGACTTATTTATTGTACATACCAAAGCCAGATAAACAGTTGTGGCTTTGCAGTAGCAGAGATTTTGGGCAGCTTTGGCAGTTTAATAACTGCATTGGGGCAATTGATTAGAAACATGTGGTTATAAGAAAACCCATGAAAAGTGAATCTCAATTCTTAAATTATAAAAAACAATGTTCCAAAATTCTATTTGTAGTTGTTGATGCAGACTAAATATTTTCTGTTTTGAACATTGGCTCCTATGGCAAATTAAGTTATGGACATGTCTTTAATGAAAGCATGTTTGGAAAGGCCTTGAGAAGTTATAAAGTTGATATCCCAGAACCATGCATATTATAAGGTTGTAAGGCAGTTTCCCATATGTGTTTGTAGGAGATGAGGCATTTCCCCTTCTAGAGAATTTAATGAGACCATTTCCTAAGACCCAGTTGGATAGCATTGAAAAAAATTTTAACTATAGACTCTCTAGAGCCAGGAGATTAGTAGGAAGTGCTTTTGGTATATTAGCAGCAAGGTGGAGGGTGTTATTAAAATCTTTCGAATGCGATGTGAAAACGATGGACAAAATTGTGAAAGCAACAGTAGTTTTACACAACGTCCTGAGAACTCAAAAGAAGGCTAATAGTGTAAAACGTTATCTGACTAATTTTAGAGAAGTGGAACAATTCAATAATTCAATAATATCACTCAACAACCCAAAATAAATATAAGAAAAATTAAAAACCCATGTATGAATTTGAGTTGACATCTGATAAAAATACTAATTGTTTGTTCTCTCTGGAAGGCATCAAGAAAAATAACAAGACCTATAATTCTAACTCCTCCAATTAGGACAAAAGATAACAAATGGGATAGAAGAAACGTACAAACGGATACATTTTCTGAGCCACTATAAGAAATATTCGAGCTTTATGAGGAAAAAGAAAAAGAAGAAGAAATAAATAATAAAAATTGAAGTAGCAAAGAAGATTACGAAATTATAACTCTCGTCCCAATCTAAAGTACAAAAAGAAATACAAAATCTGAAACTTAAAAAAGGTCCAGAATTTCATTTAAAAACAGCAGATGTCCTAAGTGAATTGCCGAGAAAGGGTATAATAAAATTGGCAAAAATTATCAATTCTGCATTTAGATAGAAATATATGCCCAGATTTTGGAAAGTGAAAGGAACTATGATATTGAAATCACGAAAAAAACAATCTGTAGCTACATGCCATGACAGATCTCACTCATTATACACACACTGATTGTACACTTTAACCGGTATTGAAAAGTCATTGGAAGAGAAAAAGATTTGTTCTGTAATTTGCTTAGACGTTGCGCATGCCATTGACAATGTCTGACAAAGGGTTTAAACTGCAAGTTAAGGACTGTTCTCACCAGAAAATATTCAGAACTTCAATCCTCTTGGTCTAAGCCACAGATGTGAATAATACAATTTTGTATAAATTAATATTATAGATTAAATTATCTTCATTTTGTCAAAGTCCTCGTTCCAATGGATGCACGTTTGCATTTCTATTATTGTTATTGTATTTCTATTTTCTGTTTGAGCAAGTATTTAAAAGTATTGATTAGAACGAATCATTAATGGAATATATCTTTATAGCTCAGAAATGTATGTACAAATATATTAACAGAATGTTCGTGGAGAACAAATTGCAAATAAAACAGATGTTATAGAAATAATTAAAGTCATCTTTGCTATCGTTTATTTATGGAAAGGTAATTATCTTATTCTATTTCAGATTACGGAATTTCATTTTAGATTATTTTTAAAACATGTATTAATTTCCATTTCACTATTTGTATTATACCCCCTTTGGTATTGGAAAACCATTTTAAAAATACTTACGTTAATTTCATTATTTGTTATAATTTTATATATTTGTATTAACTTCTTTTTTATTATTTCTAAGCTTTGGCATTTTTTTGTACAATTCTAAAGTGATGATGACGGCCAACCCGTGGAATGCCGGCTATATCAATACCAAGTGGCAACGAAATCAATGGTTTCGTCCTACTTACTCCTACTCCTTCATACTACTATCCCACGACGGACAGACGGACGAACGGAAGTCCGTCCGTCCGTCCGTCCGTCCGTCCGTCCGTCCGTCCGTCTGTTCAATAGTTATAATAACATTTTCAAAAGTACTATTTATATTTAAAGGTAGCTGGTGATAATTTAAGAATTTTTTTTACAAAAGTGGCGACCCCACCACGGCAACGATTTCGCGATCGGTTATAGCGATATAGAAGATAGCCGGAAATATGACCTTTAATCGAAGGGCGAATATGGGTTTCCATAAACGCAAGCAACTTGTATTTAATTATTATGCAAAAAGTGGGCTAGAATGTGAATTTTACCTTTAATACTATTTGCATTCCAAGAAATGACTCGGAGTGAGAAATGGGTGGCATAACTTGTATGCATGTTTTTATGAATTTTAAAGTTGTATTGATTGAAGGATGGCGTTTGTAAGAGAAGGAATAACTTGACTGAGAATGAAGAATAAATGTTCAACCCGTTGGGAGATAAATTGTTCCAACTGGAATGGCTGCCAATGGGTGGGTGTATGGACTGATTGAGGTCTAACTACTGCGGCACTTGGTTTGACAATGATAGCTGTGGAATTCTTCGCCGGGAAGATGGTTCTTGTGGCCTTGTGATAGGGATGGAAGGGAAAGGATGTGGAGTGAAGAACTCTTGGAGGGGGTCATGAACAAGGATGAAGGGGCATCGCTTGTCGTGGGACTTTGTTGACGGGTGGGGTACCGAGGTGGGAGTGATTTCTTAGGAAGATTTTTTTCATAAATTTCCCAGTTGCAACTAGAGTACCGATGAGTCTTTCCGCTGAGTGAACATTTGGTATCAAAACTAGAACCTTCAGACGTGGCATGCAGCTCTGCACATTTAATGCATCGAGGAGGGTTCCCACACTTCTTATTCTTTTGTTCGATAACTGACAACCTCGACACTTCACTGGCCCGGGTCCATGACGACGCTCTTCCACCGTGGTCATAGCATTGAAGAGTTCTTTTAGTGCTTATATAGCCCTGCTTTCTGATGATTTCGTAAGAGTGACTTCACAAAAAAAATGACGGAACAGTACCCTTAAAAACGGGCTACGGACCTCGCTACTACCGTGACTACTACGCTCTTCTACCGTGACCTCACTACTTGATATTCCGGGAGGCCGGTCGGGAGCTTAGAGATTGTCCCGGCTGTGGCGGTGCCCCGCTGGTGGGAGAGTCCTGGTTAGGGAGAAACCCCACAAGCAGACGGTAGGTCGGCCCGGGATCTCGCCATCCAGCGGGGGAAGATCACCGCCATCTCACGAGGAAAAAACACGTGACACTACGGGTCTAATGACCTAAGCTGTTGACGCGGCCAGAATCACTAACCAACCCACTGAACACTCGTCCAATAGAATGGAACTACCTGGCTCGCGAGGGCCAGTCCTCGAGGCGGCATCACCTCGTGCTGATGAAGGGGAGAGTAAGGTAACTGGTCCACTTTTCTTAATTTGTTTTAAAATATTATTTACTTGACCTACACACGCGAAATTTCGCATTTCAGTAAGGCTTTCTCCTTACACTGTGGTAACAAACATCATCAGTGTGCCTTCAGTGTTTGTCAAATATGAAATGTTTTTTACATTTGCAATGGGACTAGCTAATCTAACCGTTAAGGTTAAGTGGACCGCAAATTGAACTAAACTGTGAAAATAACTTTTACGTTTTAATGAAACGATTTCCTCTACACATTTCTATAACTTTTTTTCATACGTAAATTAAGAAAATGCTTAGCAAAGATTGTACTCTTACAAATTCACGTTAAAATAAATCGTATCTTTAAATATTTTCCTGCCGTCCTTCAGAAGGAATGACAACTATGTAACAAAATATATTGTCCAAAAGAAGCATCTCGATTGGTCCGCGAGAAATATTCGCAACCAGAGCATAACTGATGTTACTGTTAATTGCAAATTTGCAAATACTACTTTCGAAAAAACAAAGGTGTGTACTGGACTGCTCCGCTTAACCTAACGTCCCTGCGGTGCAGTTAACCCCACAGCAATTTTTTTTATATGCCCGAAAACATGCAAGCCGCGTCGAATTATTTAAATCAAACCCTATTACAAAGCAGAAATACTATAACCTTTACCATCGTTTTAGAGGGGAGGTGAAGTTATTCACCAAGTGAAGTTTCTCACCTGGTGAAATGTTTCAATTTTAAGTCCGACGACTGTTGGTAATATACATAAAAACAGGGACCAGGATCATTAGTAGTCTCCTTTCAGATGCTCACTTAATCACTCAAATTTGAATAACTTTAACATAATAATATAATCTCCAATCCCGCACATACATCCAAAACATAAATGAATACATTAAAAAAATTAACACCCTCAAAATAAACAATCTTACAACTAATACGCTTTTGATATATTAAGGTTTGTGACTAACTAGCAATTTGCCAGCAAAGTCCTTAATTTTTTTTAACATTTGGGCAAAAAATTCGAAGATATCCTTGTCTCCTAGTTCCTCTCCTCTGAAGGCATTTGTATTGATTTTCAAGTACACATATGAAGTTCTTGTTTTACTCAACACAAATTAAATGCTTTGGTTTACTCTTTAAAAATTGAAACTTTCAGAACGATTGATTATTAATTCAGAACAACGTTTTAATAAAACTCTCCGCACGCGATATTGAATTTTTCTACGTCTTTTCCTGACCTACAGAAACTCTAGTCAAAAGTCCAAAATAAAATTATTCCAACTGGAACGATCTTACTTGACAATACACAGATTTTGCCTATGGGGTAGTCTAGTTGAAACGGCCTCGCGTCGTCTCCCAGCAGCTTTGCGGTGTCTTTTGACCTTGAAGTCCGTTCCGTTAGGGGGCGAATGGGAGTGGGAATCGGAAATGTAAGGGCAGAGGCGTTGGTGCGGACGATCGTCTGTGGTGCTGTTTGTTTTCAGGCGCTGAGGAGGCCAAACACTGGAAGGAGAATGCCTGACGCACGCGCTAAATAAATAATTTAAAAATAAAAATCGGATAGATTAGCATGTACTCGGCTTCTGACTGCAGGGTTTTCCCCCTTCAGGGGTTTTTTCCTCAGCAGTACCTTATGGTCTCTTTTCCGCGGCATTGAGCGATGGAGAGACCATTTGGGGTAATTACCAGAATACGAAAGGTTATAACGAGGTAGAATGTAGGTATTGTAATGGCTTAAAGATCTTCAACCTAGCCACTTAGCATCAAGTTTCCTAATTTGTAAGTAATAATTACCTATTAAATAAATAATATAAAATGTGTAGCCAAGCCATGGCGCGTTCCCTTGCGTGGGGATTCGTCCAAGAATTCTACTCTGATGCAATGAAATCCCACGTAACAGCAATGTAGTAACGGAACAACGTCAAGACAAAGAAATAAAAAAACTTGAAAAGACAAAGAGACATTCGAGATTATTAGCTATCGTCTGTAAAACTCGTACAAGTTCGTCACTTCTCTGCTCTCAATCATTTATGCAGATACTATTCTGGGTTATATTCACGAAAACCACACCGGGAGCGGTAGCTCAGTGAATCAACTAATGTCACTGCAGCGCCTCTTACCGGGAGGTCCTAGGTTCGAGTCTTGACGGCGGCAGGATTTTTGACACTAGCTTTCCAGCTAGGTCGAAAGTAGGTTTCTGTCGTTTCTCCGATCACCACCAGGCGAATGCCGGAGCAGTACCCTAACAAACGGGCCGCGGACCGCGCGCGATCTGTCCTTCCTCTTCCTTGTCCTATCCTCTCCCCTTACACTAACATGCACTACACTACCACATATTCCGGGATATCAGTCGGGAGCTTAGAGCTTGTCCCGGCTGAGGCGGTGCCCCGCTGCTGGGAGAGTCCTGGTTAGGGAAAACCCCACTAGCCGACGGTAGGTCGGCGCCGGATCTCGCCATTCAGCGGCGTTAGATCATCGCAATCTCCAACGAAAAAACATGCACTTCACTAACGGGACTAATAACCAAAGCAGTTGACGCGCCCGGAAGCACGAAAAAATCAATCAAATATATTCCCAACTAGTCGTATTGCATTAAAAATAAACAGTTTACCTCCTCTATCGTCTTTTCCGATTTTTCTGGCGCTATGCTCGAAACGATATTTTCTGGTAGACCGATCTTGCAGGACGTCTTGCATTTTACCTTTCGCTCCCGAAAAAAAGTTGCAATGAATCATGCCGACTTCCTTCCTTTCTGCTACATTAGCGTACTCTCCCGTTATATTTCTGCACTACCACTTTTGTTTTATGACACTCGCCTGTGACACACCCCTGTGACACTTCCCTTAACAGGATGTAACACGTTTTGCCTGATTGGTGGGAAAACGGATGGTCACAATACTAACAGTTAATCTAGTGTGAATATTTTTCTTGTAGTTGGAGTTCACTTGCAATAAATTTCCAATGTAGATGAGTGGTAGAAAATACTTCTGACCTTCAGAAAAAATGCTTTTTCTGTACTCAACAATGAAGGCCTGCAACATTTAAAATTGGGTCGGATTATCTGCCCTGTCATTCTACGAATGTCTTCCAGTGGAAAAAGCAGGAATCGCTTCCCACTAACAGTTAAAAGCATGGACCACTTAATCTACCCGGTCCAGTTAACCTAGCTCTTCTCTACCTATTAAAGATAAATCACTGATTAATGTGCACTTCACTCACAGAGGTATTTAACAAGTCACTGGCTTTCTAAATAGCCGTGCCAGAGCGTCGAAAGTGCCTTTCTGATCACTGTTCATCGTGGAGGCCCAGGCACTGTGAGACACATGGGCGAGGTGTTTTTAACACATTAATGTATTTTAGACTAACATTACATCGTTTAGTATAATCACTTTACACATGTTTTCAGACATATGCCCTATTAAAATATCTAAGCTAACTTAATCTATACATTGAAGAGGATACTCTAGGGGGAACCTCGGGGTTAAGAATCATGATTGGCAAAGATTTTGAGAATGGTTTCTAACTAATGTGTGGAGTGGAGTGGTATTGTTAACTATTACTGAGAATGTACGCTCTGTTAGAAAACTTTTGATGATGTGAATAAAGTAGGTTCGTGTTCCAAGTTTTATTAGTTCATAGATTAGACCCGGGTGCTAAATCCGAGTAAAATGTTTGAGTGATGTCCATGAATATAGGTATTATGTGTTGCTTTTTATGTAATGAAGAGTAAATATGTTCTGTTATTCTCAGCATTTGGTGAGCAGTTGAGTGTTGAGCAATGAAAGTGAATTTATGCTTGGGGAATATGTTAATTGTTTTCGAAATGCTGGTTTCATAAAAAAAGGATTAGTTTTTGGAATATTTTGGCAATAACGAGTAGTAAACTTATGGGTCGGTAACTGTCCATTTTTAATGATTATTGTTAAGCTTTTTTTGTGGAAAAGTTGTGCCTAGTTCGGTAGCCGAAAGCGCAATGAGAAGCTTGTACTACTGCACGAACAACATGCCGAAGTAACCCAGAGGTCAACTTCATTATTTTGTGTGTATAAAAGACCACCTAAGAATGTGGTCCACCTACACAACGTGATTGAGGAAGTAGCTTAAAACTTACATAGACAAGAATTATCCACTTTACACTAGTACGGATCTTCATTAATTTTCTGCAGGAAAATTGTCGTATTTGGTTGCAGCAATACCAGCTAAGTATGTAGTATGAAAAAGAAAGTAACTTTCGACATAATTTCATTGTACGACTACATTTGCATTATTGAAATGTAACATATTACACCACTTAGGTGTAAATGCCAAAAATCCCTAAATATATTCTATTTCACACCGAACGTGCAAGGAACCCTCCATGTTGCTAAAAAATAGAAAGTTCAAATATCAACTTCGAACACTCATCATCCTTCTCTGATTAAATTAGAAAATGGTGCAAAGAATACTATAAAAAAGAAGCACATCATCCATTCTTCACATCATTTATTGAAATAGGTTATACATGCCATTTATTACAAAACGTACATAACAATAATCCTAAGTTTTTAAGTCTAAAGTTTACCGACACTAATTCAATTTTTTTTCCATTACATGGTACGTCTAAAAAAGCACATTACTAATAACATCTGGAGAAATTGGTTTACATTTCAATTTGTAAACGGTTTTTCAGTTCTTTTTATATAAAGTTTTTCCTGTAAAGCTTCTTTCCAAATATAAGTAGTCGAAACTTTGTCGCGAATATTTTTTTAGCAGCAAAAGGTTTCGCAGTTCTCCACCTCATTAAGACGATCCAAATTGGAATTCATGACAGGTTTTTCAGTTTTATGTATATGCCGCTCGAATCCTTATATTCCACGCAAAACCGACAATCTTCAGAAAGATGTCAAAGGTGGTATGTTCAAACACCGATGTATTATGGAAACGGGAACGTGTTTTGTAGAAACATGAGGATGTATTATAAATACTTGAAAGATAAGTGAAATCTAATGTTTTTAGGTCAAAGTTTTGTTTTGGGGTAAATAAAAACAACATAATTTTATACAAGCCAAAAAGCGAATAAAAATGGAACACACAGTCAGTTCACGCGTTTGAATAATTCGAAAGTAGTTTGTAGCTTCAGCGAGCAGCCAACTTAACGCCTAAGAGATGACTCTTGCTCTGTACTGGCTACGCCTGCCCCGGCATTTCATTCGGCGAGAGGCGATCAACGTCTGCACTTAGAAGCAGGGCCTTCTTCCTTCCCTCTATACCTTTTACAACGAACTGAGGAAGGACTACCTGTTAAGATGACCACAAGGCCCAGGATTCCAGAATCAGTTGGGTTGTCGTTACTTTTAACTTGCTTTTGCCAGTTAAATGTTAATTAAAACTTACACGCCCAATATCGTATTAAATTACCTCCCACGAAATTACCACCTCGACATTGCAAAACCCGATGTGTTTGGGTGATGGATTAATTTTAAACATTGGCGTTTGAATGTGCATTCTTTGCGTATTGCTTTCTAGGTTTTTGTTCGTAGCTCGAATGTCGGTGAGGATAAATGTCGGCGAGATCTTTTAGAATAATTGCAATACTGACACAGGGTGACCCCTTCTCCCAGCACCATCGGTATCGAACTTCTCGCGGTGGTTGGATGCACAGAGAAACACAAGGCTTTAAGGGAACGACATAATTGCATTACGTTCAGCAAGCGTATTAATGTGCACGAATTATAAAAATGCATTCTTTATTCTCTCGCACTTTGTTAACTGCAAATCTGTTGTCTTTCTTACAATAATAATAATAATAATAATAATAATAATAATAATTGTATTTGTTATTGTTATTGTCTTTATTAATGGCGAAGCTCAGGCCATAGCACCTGCTCTTCCGCCTATTCACTGAGTCTAGATTGATACAGGGCAGTAACATATAAGAGGGGAGGGAAATCTGTCCATTTACGTCTGGGAGTGCAAAACTAGGGACCATCCCGGCATACGCTTTAAGCGATTGAGTAAACCCAGAAAACCTCAATCAGGATGGCGGCTTAGGGCTGAACAGCATTAATGTATAGAAGTGCTAGACAATACAATGAACTTTAAATTCCCCTAGATTTATAATTTTAATGAATCTTGACTTTTTTTATGGGGAAAATCTCCTTGAGTTATCACTGATTCAATCTTTCCATTGTAAAGCAATTGTAACTGTTCTTGATCCTTGGGTATCTCTAAAATTCGCCTTGTACTCTGCCACCGTCATCAGCGGCAAAGGGAAAAGGGTTAATTGACTGTGAATAGGAGGTCCGGGATAATCGATTCTGAAATGGCACTGCCACAATGACTCACAAGTACGTTGATGGATAATTCCACAGCAAATTCTCTAATACTGCTTCGCTCGCTTGTTTGCGGCTCTTCGCCACTTACCACTTCCCGCCCCACCTCCACTTAATATACCACTGTTCATCCGTGAACCACCAAGACACCTCATTTTACGGTATGTGTACGAATAATAACAGGCGGGAAATATCAAAAACTAGAACGGCTACAATTTTTGATGATACACAAAGTGTAAAATTTCTGTTAAAGAGGATTCGAGAGAAAATCAATTTAGTTAATGGCGTTTTTGGCTAAAGAGATTCAGAGCGTAAGCTCTATAATGAAAGTGAATCATTTGATTTTTGAATTTCAAAAATTGAACTAAGAAAATTATTAAATTTTTTTATATGTATTTCCTCCTAAATTAAGGATCCAGATTGCATTACAAAAAAAGTTAAAGATGGTATTCCGCAATGCATTTTATTTGATTAAATTAGAACAAAATCATTACTCGGGGGCACAATTATTGCGGACAGGAGAAAAATCTCATTCATAGGCCTCTCAATTTTTTATACACACCCAGATGAAAATGTGTGCTTAATTATTTGTTATATTTCTCACTATACTGTTGGAGCTCACACAGTGCGGTGTCATGCCCTCCATGCCTATTCCTTGCGTTAGAGTCTCAGGAGATTCTGTACATCACAAGAACGCGCAAGGTCAAACGGCGTCTTGTTCTTCCGAGGTCCGCCCCAGGGCTTGAGGTCTCTCCTGGCGCCGGCCGCGAGGAGCGCGCGCACCCCTTTCTCATTGCACCAGTGCGCCGCGTCGTGCAGAGGAGTCGCTCCATTCTTATTCCTCGCGTCGACGTCGGCGCCCGCGCGCAGCAGCAGCTCCACGCACCGCCCGCTGTGGCTGTTGCACGCAGCCCAGTGCAAGGCGGTAGACCCATTAGCGTCGACAGTGTTCACTTCGGCGCCTCGTTGCAGAAGAAGCGACACCACGTCCGCGTGCGCTCTCAAGGCTGCATTAAGAAGAGGAGTGTAACCACTTTTATTTATGTAATTGACATCAGCACAGGAGGCTATGAGGCTTCTTACGTCACTTACTCTTACTTCATATACCGCCGCACACAACTGCTCTCCCAGAGCGGAGGGAGAGGTTCGTGCCTCCTCCATTCTCAACAGCACCTCCCGCACCCGGAGCTTCACCCGCTGCCTCGCGCGTTCTTCCTCGTCGGCCGCTGCGCCCTGGTGGCCAGCGCCTGAGGGAGTGGGGGTGGGGGTGGGGGTGGAGGAGGGGGGCTCCTCCCCGCCGCCCGCTGCTGCCCCTCCCGTCGCCGATGCTTCTCGGGCGCTGGCGGCGGTGGCAAGGGACGCACGTGGAGATCGGGGCTGCTCCAGTTGGCGCAACAGAGTTTCCACACGGGGCATGAAATTCCGCAACGCGCTTTGCAGGGAGGCCTCTACCTCATTGACACGGCCCTCCAGGCGTTGCATAGCTCCTGCTTCTCCAGATCCCTCCGGGGCCGTCGTCCTCTCTTCCATGGCAGTCAACCTATCCTGAGTCTCTTGAAGGCGCTGTTCTAATGAGTGGATAGCGCCGTCCTTCTCCTGTATCTTCCGCTCCATCTCGCGCATCACAGCTGCTGCCCTCTCTTCCTGCAGGCGCAAAGCCTCCTGGACCTCGCGCTCCGCCTCCTGTTTCTGCAGCCGCAGGGCCTCCTGGACCTCGCGCTCCGCCTCCTGTTTCTGCAGGCGAAGGGCCTCCTGGACCTCGCGCTCCGCCTCCTGTTTCTGCAGGCGAAGGGCCTCCTGGACCTCGCGCTCCGCCTCCTGTTTCTGCAGGCGCAGCGCTTCCTGTAGCTGCGCCAGCCCCTGCGCCACCAGCTGGAAGGCGTCGCCGACGGCGTCCGCGCCATCTCGTGTGCTAATGGCACCGGTGCTTCTGCGACTAGCCATCTCCTTCAAGCACCTTCTGAAATTCATGAAATAAACCCCTTATTAAATCATATTGTTTTTTATTAAAACGACTATAACAGAAAAAAAATCAATTTTCTTTTGTTCAACATGCCAAATTCTTATTTTCCATCAGAAAAAATATTACATTATACTCGTTATATATATATATATATATATATATATATATATATATATATATATATATATGTGTGTGCAAGAAACATAGCCACTTAGGAGTTGCCAATAATCCGATTACGTTTAAATTGGTTGCGAATAATCAAATAATAGAACAAGTTGTAGTGATTAAATATTTAGGAACATCAATAACAAGCTTAGGGAAAACAGATAAAGAAATAAAAAAGCAAGTAGTAAGGTGTAATAAAATCACTGGATGCCTCAACTACTCAATATGGTATAATAAACATCTGTTACAGGACTCGAAGTTTAGAATATATCAAACAATAATTAGACCAATATGCAGGAGAAACAAGAAGTGAAACAAAACGCAACCAACAACTTGAGGTCGTTGAAATTAGAGTTAAGAAAAAAATTACAATTCACACTTCTGGATAAAGAAAGGAACAGAAACATTAGGGAAGAGCGCAAAATTAAGCTCATTACGGTCTGGATAGCTAACCGAGGAAATTAATGGAATGGTCATATTGCGAGAAGGCGGACAAAAGAATCTTTTAGATTGGTAGAGATGAATATCCGAGGGGAAGAACCGAAATTGACAGAACGAGGAAAAGATGAAAAGACCCGTTAAAATTCTTGGAAAGGAACAAGTCTTAAGCCTGTTTCACACGGTCATGTTTTCATTATTTCTCGTCGATACTGACCACACTGGATGTAATTTGTACAAAAGAGTTATGCATGCTTCATTTTTCCGTACAATTTCATTCAGTTTGACTACAGTATATATATATATATATATATATATATATATATATATATATATATATATATATACACACATCTGGTGAGTAGCGTGGGCACATGTTTCATTTTGAGTGTTGTTTGTGATATTGAATCTTTGCGTTCAGTGAACCCTCTCGCAAATAAAGCCACAATACCTCACACGTCTTTCTATTCCTTCAACTGCGAATTCGTAACTACCTTATCATTCTTCCCGCTAATTTAATTTTTTTCCGTAAATGCGATGTACAACTGTTAAACTTCAAGCGCTTTTTGGGGCGTTTGGAGGTAGTATTTTCATCACGATTACGTACAGACCAGAAATGAAGATGTAAAACGCTGGAATCACGTTCATCCAGTTTCGGTACGCATAGAACCGACCGTTCATTTTCCATCCAGTTTCTGTACAGAATAATGAGAAAAAAGGATGGAAAAATGACCGTGTAAAACAGGGTTTAGACTCTTCACCAAGATGTGCTACGGTTCTTGCATAGTTATGGTTGGGATGGAGGACAACATATGTTTTTTTATTCTATATGTGACTAAGAAATATGGCTTTGTAATCCATTTATGTTACTTATTACACCCATTACATTAAGTATCACTATTTTCTTGTAATTCGCCACTGCTATTCTCTACAATGGTTATGAACCAAGATAGTATCAATTATGAAAGAATTCAGTCCGTGTATTAGAACAATTGGTAACGACGAATTACGAGAAACTGATTTTGACGACTGAGTTCTAAAAAATGTAATTGTCTTCAGGAGTGATACGCATTGAATCGCTATCGCGTGACAATTATGACACAGGGCGAATGTATATGAAAGCTTCGCAGATAAAGAACAAAATTTAGAATTACGTCACAGGCATCTACAAGACTCCTAAACGCAACGTCGAAGGAATAAATGCTGCTGGAAAGAAATTGATGAAATAAAAGAATAAATAAAATGAACGAAAGAATGAAAAAAACGAAAGAAAGGATGAAAAGACCTCTACCTCCCCATCAACATCTATAACTCGAGGAAAGTGACGCCACATAATCTAGCAATGAAGCTTTGAGGAACGTGTTTGCAGCGTGCAAGAAGGCTGCTCTAAAAATCTACGAAAGAAAAATTCTTCAGTGTACAGAAATGACAAAAATCGAATAACAGTCAAAGGTGATGAAATTGTATTTTGTTATAAATGCAAGAAGCCAGGTCATTTAGCGAGGAACTGTCGTTACGGTCTTAAGTTCAACAAGAAGATCGCAAACAAGAGCGACGCGAATTAGTTCATGCGTGTTACAACAGATGTTGCAGCATGCTATTTTGTTTATCCGGTGACAAACAAGGGACGCGTGTGGTGTTTGAATAGTAGGTGCTCTTCCCATATGAGCAATAACCTGGCCAGATCACTGTAGTGAATTAACAGTTTTCCAGAAACTGTGATGTTAGTCGTCAAGTCGTCAGCCACTACCGAAGCGAATTCCTCCATCTCTGTCGTGGTAACTTTTCAGTATTGCCCATCAATACCCAACTACTAACTATTGTCGTGTACCGCACCTCTTTTCACTTATTCTGTCCCTACGAATAGCACACGAAGATGACATTAAGAAGATTATGGATAATTAAAATATGGTCCTACATGCACATTGTCGTAGAAAAATCGGAGCTCTTTTTGAGAGTATAACTTTTACGTTCTCTGAAGATGGGCGATTTTGAGCTAATCTTCAGAGAAAACTAAGTTCCCAAAAACCTTACAAGAAACCATTACAAAATAATTTCTTTAGAAGCACTGTGCTTACAAAAGCATTAATAAATGAAATTGCTTACAATGTGGAGGTAGCGACGTTTAAGAAATATAGATTGGTATAATTTTAAAAAATGAAAAGCATACATGTAAATTTGATTGCGTCTTGCCTGTTCATAATGGCGTACATGTCATGTATACGAATTCAATGCATTTAGTACTATCCCAACCAAATTTGGTATTCCTCGTCAGGAGTTATCCCATATGATTACTTTTCGCTAACAAGAATATGTTTTCTATTAACATGTTGGTCTACCAATTGTATCCACTACTATATATTACGGCTCAATATATAGGATACTTTTCACAACTGATAAAGTGTCTTGCTTTAATTGCCAACAAACAAAGAACTTAGCCAGGCAATGCCTTTCACCTAACACAAATTCTTTCACTAACTTCTAAGTGATTTAGCCCTTTACACACTCCTTCAACTTACATTTTTTTTATGTTATTCATTCTGTAGGATTATCCTGGCCTGCAAACACGGACGCAGCACGTAAGTAGTTTAACCATTTACACATATTAGTGCAAATTAAATTTTTTATGTTACTCATTCTGAAAGATTATAATTCTTTTAATTTATTTCTTTACATACACACACATACATTTTGTTTCACATACACGCTGGAAATTTTGGGACCCCGTGAATATTCATCAAATTTGAAATGTTGAAATAAACGTGAAAATATAAAATAGTTTATTATTGACCTATATGTAATTTTTAATTACATTTGATCAGGTTTCACATCTCGTAAAATAAGTAAATCCTGAACATATTAATCATTTAATGTAAGTTTTTAGTAAAGGTAATTTATGAATAAAATATACTCGTATCTCATTATGTCCTTTACGAGACCAGTAGTAATATTTCACTTTGATTAACCCGTAATTAGTGATGTGGTGGCTGTTAGTACCCCAGCCTTGGGTAGACACTGAACCAGCGCGGAGCGGATACGCCAAGGGGCCCTAACGTCTGAGTACCTCCAACCAAGTCAATTGTTCTGCGAACCAGGCGGTGGTCACATTGTCAAAGGGGAGCAGAACCTTGTTCTTGTTTTTGCTGGAATTTAGGGTATAAGCAATCCCCACCTCACCGATTACGAAATTATTATCCCGTGTTTTCTTTTTTATATTTCACAAAACTATGAATCTTTGAGGGAATATTATTGTAGGAGATTGCTTGGTGTTGACTTGATTTACTTACGTGGAAACAAAATCCACCAACTTTATTTCAGATCCATTATAGCTGGTCTGTGCAACAAGTTTAATTCAATGGACCTTAGCCCGGAAAAAGACCGAGACGCTGCCACAGAAATTTCCTTCCTTCACCCACCTTCTCAGTTTCTTCCCTTTTGTTTCCCCTCTGTTGGAAGACAAAGCACTGTCCCTTTGGGAAGTTTAGCTTCCCAAATCAGATTCCTATATTACGCGTGGCGTTTGAGGCCACCGTATTTATTGTAGTCGCACAGTCGCGTTTTGAGCAACCTTACAAAGAAACGAAAGCAGCGCCAGTTTGAAGCCAAAATAAACTTTTCACCTGCGAGTGATACGCTCTCAATTTATGCTCTCTGCCAATGGCACGCTCGTACGGATAACAAAAAATGTGTTTCTAAAGTCTTGCTATTTTCTACCAGAAATATATTGATTTTTCTCGTAAAAAATATCAAGACTTTAGAAACAGATTTTTTGTTATCCGTACGAGCGAAATTTATGCTTTGAGAAAAATCAATTCGTTGAGAAAATAAATATATTGAGCATTATCTAAAGAAAGTTTTCTTTTTTTTGCATTAAAGCACTCCTGGCCTCCTCAAACTAGATTTGCTGAATTTTGCGTCAGTATTTAGTAAATATTTTCCTTGATATTCCAGAAGCTTGGATAGACAATTTTTGTTATTATAAATAGAATGAAAATAAAACTGTTTCCACATTTGTCGGAAAAATCACACATCACACCGTAGAAATTTAGCTCTATAATTGGAATATTCCTCAGCAAACCCTAAACCAAACCTGACAGTAAGCTTTACAAAGCTATAATAGGACCAATACGGACCAATGGTATTGAATTGTGGGGCTCTTCCATTAAATTGAGTAGTCGATGATAAAAAAAATTAACAAAACTATGCAACGCACCGTGGTGACAACACGATATACAGAGACCTCGACATCATCCCGCTGGATGAAACTATCACCACGAAGAGCCAAGCTCACCAGAAAACATTGCACGAGCATCCAAATTCTTTCAAGAAACCTGCTAGACACCCTTGCTGAAGAACAACGAAGCGTTTTCAGTCTGAACACGGTTTTGGAAAATCAAAATCTACGGAAACTGCAATTTTTTCCGTTTATTAAATATGTTGCTTCATCAATAGACCAAAATGAAGAAACCATTGGGATATTTTTAGATCTTTCGAAAGATTATGACGTTATTAATCATAACATCTTGCTCTCAAAAATATCTTATGGAATTCGTGGTATTGCCGTGGATTGGATAACCTCGTACCTTAAACATCGATCTCAAATAGAAATACAGTCCTGGTACGAAAGGACATTATTTACAAAACTTTCAAATTCTTGCCAATTGAACATGAAGTCCCAGGAGGTTCAATCTTTGGTCCTATGCTCATTCTGTTGTACGTAAACGATATGCCCTCATCTATTAAAGATGGAAGAACAGTTCTGTTTGTCGATGACACGAATGTTCTTTGCAAAAAGGAATCAATATATAAATAGTACAATTTCAGAAATTTCAAATTGGTTTTGTAATAAATTAATAGTTAATGAAGGAAAAACTGTCAATGCTATTTTGTGTTTTTTGCAAATGTACATTCCCGTCTGCGATTTAGCATAATTATCAGAGGAAGCTCATCGTTTAGTGCCCAGATATTTAGATTGCAAAAGAAAAACAAACTAATAATGAAAAATGACAACCACGTGATCTTCGCAAGGCTCTTTTAATTGAGCTTGGAATTTACCATTGCCTTGCCTATTTACTTACGAATCTGTAGTATTTCTCAAAACCGACTTAACGGTGAGAACTTATTCTCATGTTATACTGATATTTATAGTTACAACACACGACGTAGAAATAATGTTCAACAGGTGTCAGTATCAAGAGCCCACAACAAGAAATCAACATACAATACATGTACGTTACTTTACAATGAATTGCCAGATAAAATTAAACAATTAAAATTGGTACACAAATTTAAATTAAAGAAAAATCTGTTCTGCTGCATAACTGTTTCTATACAACTAGAAATTATACTTATCGTCTAAAAGAAAAATGTTTACTTAAACGAAACAATTATATAGTATAAAAAATTAGTTTACATTTGTATTAAATAATTTTAAAAAAATAGTACGCCTGTAACAAGTAATGTACTTCAGCTTTCGGGTCGATGACCTCCATCTCGATCGGGCTTTTGTCCAGTTTCCCTGATCCATTAAGCAAATGCTGAGATGGCCCCTTGATTTGCTTCTGGACGTGAATGTAGCTTCATTATACGCTAGTTTTTTTGAGCTTTCCTTTTTCTTGTAGTGGTAGTAGAGCTTAGGGTGAGTTTCTATTATATTAGCAATACAGAAAAATCAAATCTGCACTTCATATACCGTTACATATGTTTTCTGTAACCCGGAAACGAAAATATCTAGTTTTTGAAATGTTAATCTCCCGCTGTTTTAAATTTATAAAAATAATAAATAATAATAATAATAATAATAATAATAATAATTATTATTATTATTATTATTATTATTATTAATATTATTATTATTATTATTTTCATCATCATCATTTTCATCATCATCATTTTTATTTTTATCATTTTTATTATTATTATTATTTAAATACTAATTTTTAAATTGTTGGGAAGGGATTCTGAAGAAAGCGTTTGCAGATGATTTTCTCCCCCATATGTCACATACCCTTTTACAATAATAAAAAAATAAATAAGAGTGAAAACGTATATAGACTAAAACAAGAGAATATTTTAAACTTGCCATACCCATTTATTTAAATGAAATTTTCAATATCACTATAATTTACGCCATTAATGTATGTATTAGAAACTATTTGCTTATTTTTCGAACGAAACAGATTGTAAATTATGCAGAAGTGAAGGGAAAAAAATATTCGAAGGCGTAGGGAACACTGCCCGCACGAACTGCTTGCCAGTCTCAAAAGCCCTAGACTTTTTCAAGCATGGGCAATTGCCCCTGACCCCGCGCTTTCTCCTTCAAATACAGATAAGGCGAATAAACGCGGAAGTTGAAAATTTAAGCGCAGAGTGTTCTAAGTAGAACAAAAACTGGTGGCTTCATACGATAATACGTTTGCTTGGTATTCTATCAGACAACCGAGATTTGAATTTTGTTGATAGAGTTTGCTACTTATTACCTTATTTTAAATACATCTCCTTTTTAATTCTGCCTTGTTAAACATTTTTCCCAAGAGACACCAATAATTTGAAACGCCAAATCTGCGCCCATTTTGAGAATGGGTCTGTTAAACCACCTAACCTGAATCGGAACGTTAATTCAGTACCTGTACCTGTGAATAACCAATTATTGTACTGTTGAATAAATGTTATTACGAAATATATTTATGATTCCAAAAGTTAAATTTTATTCTCAATTAACATTTTCAAATATAAAAACAGTATATATCACTTTACTTTAATATTTCGTTTCTTTAGAACAGGAAATATGAATTAATATCGCTTTCCATTAAGACTTTTTAAGTCTAAGATAATTAAAATTTATGGTGGTGTTGTACCTATACATGACTCGTTTGGTGCTGGGTTGAGGAGTACAACTTTGAAGAAACTATACAATATTTTTTTGGAGATGAACGTAAGTCATTGTCCGAGTTTTTTAATCATTTATTATCTGTTCAATTACATAATTTTATAGGAGTTTGTAAATATATTTATTAAAATGTTATTAAAATGTGTGATGGGTATAATAAAAAGAAAATATATTTAAAGGTTAAGTTTATAAGATATTGAATTAAAAAGAATAAACATTTACACTTAGGGAGGCCGAAAAATGTCTTTGCCAGAGTTTCTAAGACATTGCTCAATGTTAAGTGAAGAATGTTACCGAGAGTTCCAAATTCGTATAATCGTAGTTGTGACAATCTCGGTGAAGTAAATGCGATCGAATTATTTTCACACTTACGTTGCATTTTACGTGCACGAAATTTTCATGATAGATTGTGAACTTAAGAGGCGTTGCAGGTGTAATAAATATCTTTGAAGAATTTTTATTGAAATTATATATGCTACATTCAAAAACCGACTTGCGTGCAATTCGTTTTAAATTAAATAATTTCACAAATTTTTAATCAAGAAATCAAACTTTTTTGCAATTTTGTTCAATATTGGGAAAATTAATCATTTAAAACCATTAAAATTCAAATACTGAAAGTAAAGTAATAAATGAGTTCATTATAATAATTGCACAAAAAAAATTGTGGATGTCCGAAAGCCTGGCCTCTGAGAAGCACAACCGTGCCCTCTACACATTTTCCTTCCACATGCTGACTACGTCATGCTATTTGCAAAGAACACGTTTGAAAAGGTCACTAGATAAACTAAAATTTGTAAAATTTATTACAATACATTGCTCTGTTTTCGGCGCATATTTACGTGCTGTATTGATATTCAAAATGCTTTTCCCTATTATTTAGTTCAACCACTCTGCAACTACTTACTTAAATGAATATACGAATACTATATTGTTTGAAAGTTAAATACCAGTCCAGTTTTCATTTTAGACTCTAAAAGCATTTGAAGTTAATATTCAAATTAATTTTTGGAAACTATGGAGAGTGTCTTGTATAGTTACGTTTTTATTTGTTTTTCCACACACCTCAATATTGCAAGCTTTTATGCACGTAAACACAGTCAAACAGCCTATTAATATGCGTATTGATTCATTAAATTCTAATCCTTCTGTCTTTCACTTCACTTCTCGATCTGCCGGCGACAGTGTCCTCCCAGAAATTCCGTCGCCGCAGCTGTGACTGTGTGGCTACGTCCCTGATGATAGCACAGTAGTAAGACAGCCCGCGAGGAAGAAATTGTGCCCCTCACTGATTTACAGGCATTTTCGTTCATTTTAAAAAAACGACTAACCTCTAGAACAACAGAAAACCCGAAATTGGTGAATCCAATGGGAAAAGCTCGATTGTAACCAGTTCTACAGCACCGCTGTAGTATCAGTGAGGTGAATCCCCCCAACTTTTATTATTCTCTTAAAAATATGGGTATTAACAGTTTTAAGAAAAACCAACGTTAACAAACTATAACTAAATTAATCTAAATAGTGTTCGTAAATATATTAATTTCGTTAAAAAATTCATGCTTTGTGTGTAATAAACTAGATTGGAGTCAACCCAGAGGTACCGTGCAAGGCTAATGTCAATAGAATGAATGCATGTTAGTATCGCGCTTGCAAGCTAATTCTTCAATGCGTTCCCGCAACTACCAGCAAGAATGCAGGGGAGCACTAGTAATGGAGTCCCCGTCGAGTTTTAATTCTTTCCACTCCGTAATTTGGTAAATTTATTCGAACTTTAAACAGTATTTTAGCATTCATAGAGCTTTCACATTTTAGGAAGTCCTAAAACAAAGTGCAAATTGTGAGAAAGTAACAGTTACAGAATGTAACAGAATGAGTAGTTCACCGCGAAAACTTGAAGCAATACAACAAATACAGTAGTAAGCCCATTGAGCCCATTACTTTTTAAGAGTTTCAAGGCTGACGAGTGCGAAGCAGAACGAATCGTTGCCCTCGCCTTCGAGTTCATTTCATCCGTCAATGCAAAAAAAACTTCCAAACAAGCCAAATTATCCCCGTTGAAGACAGTCATTATAAAATATAGCAGTTTCTCCAATATAGCATAAGAAGTTAATATGAAGGGCTACGACAAAGAAAATGGAGGTAACGGGATAATTTGAGTTCCTTTTCAACAATCTCTTTCGTGTTAGGTTTATTAAAAGCTTCTCCGAATGATTATGTTTCGTGGTTTAGTTTTCAAGGATATTGATATTCAATTATCTCTCAAGTGCGAATGTGTAGAAGATAGCTTAACGATGAATTTGCGATGCAAATTTATTACCTAATAAAAAATTTCCTTTCAACATTCTGAACTGAAATTCTTTCCCGAGAACCCCATGAGCAATTGAAAAAAATATTCGCTGTTGCGAACAAGGTTATCATTTCGAAAATGAATGAAAGACGCTGCACTACTTCGATCACTTTGTTATGAAAACAATACCATAATGCAAATCACCCAAAAAGCTTTGTAGATTGCATTGCAACTATAGTGTAAGAAATCAAAAAAATTACATATTATAAATTAATATTAAAGTAAATTCAAATAGACTTTATAAATTGCCTAAGAAATAAGTATTTTAAAATCAATACAAAAAATTGAAACGTAAAATAAATTACACGCGAGGAATGATACACCGAGCCTTTGGTTTCTGTGGGTCAGAAAGTTTGAGCAGCGAGAGTATTCCCTTCTATAAAAGATTGATTATTAAGAGGTAAAGAAACTTGCTTTAATTTGAATCTGATAATACATAAATGTCTCCATTTGTAGAACGACGGTTGTTGCACAGACATTGAAAATTTAGTTGGATTACCTTCTCTAATTCTACTACTTCTTCCAAATTATATATTCACTCAAGTGTTTTACGCGCTCATTTTGCTACAAGCGCAATGTGTAGGTTTAGTTATTTCGTCACCGGTAGAGCTATCCACGTACTAAATTTTTCAGAAAACGAGAAAACGTGGCACAAAAAAAACTGATCTTGTCTGTTCGGGTGAAGCCGTTTTGAAATCTGTATTGCCGACGTTTGGACCATCTTTTTGTGGTCTTCCTCAGGTCTCGTCAGGGCTGGCAGGGTATGGACCAACTCTGAGGATGACCACAAAAAGATGGTCGAAATGTCGTCAACACAGCCTTCGATGCGACGTTTCTCAGACAGCCAAATTCGTTCAGATGACTCCGGCCGCGGAAGCCTACGACTTCACTGGCAATTAAATTTACACAATTAGTACCCTTTCCAGCACAATCACAAAGTGAGAATGATAATGGAACCAGGACATAAAACAGGATTTTTCAATAGTGCCCAATTGCTGCAATCACACGAAAAAAAAACATTTCGAGGCGGAAATAGGTCTATTTCAACAGTCACTTCAACAATTAAATCCAAAGCTCGCTTTCCGTTAGAAATTCCATTACTTGTGAGATAAACGTTTTGTTAAAAAAATTTAAAAAAACCGCTAGTTGCACTCTTCAAAACATAATTCAACTATGTATGGTAAAGATCTGAGAAATTTGAAGTTCACAAAAAAACTTAAGTTGGACGTAAGCAGATCTATTACACGTGAAAGGAATTTTTGTTATAGAATTTTAATAAAGCCCCTAGTTGCTCTCACAAATATATATTTCAAATGTACATGGTTAAAGAATGATCTATGAATTCGAATCTCAAGAGAACGTAAGCGAGTAACACATAAAAACGCACCATAAATTTCGCTAGTCACCTAACTCACCTGCGTTGTGTGGCCTAGAACAACCGCTCGCCACCGCCGTGTTCACAGGAAATGACGCGGTCCCATGATCCTCGCCGCAGCAAGACGATGCCCAAACTCGATTTTTATCGATACAGTCCGATCGCAGAGCAACTCGGCGGAAAGCGAGTGAACGCGCGGACTATTCAAATTATTCTATTTAAGCAGGATGAAATAATTGAAGGCATCATTGCCTATTTAGATTAATTGATACAGCCGGCTTTCCACGGGTTTCCTTTCATCATTACCCTAAAAACAAACAAATAAATGCAAACTCTTAGAAAGAATAAACAGGAAGTTAAAACAAATGTATGTATGTATTTGTTGTTACTGGGTCGGATTTCCGAATTTCCCGGCCAGTTACTGATGTCCCTCTTGTCTGGTCCTAATTAAATTCCCATGCTTAAAGATAAGAGCAACATGAGGCGAAGATGACGTATACTCTTCACCGTAACTAGCACGATCCGCCTGCTTGAGATTTTCTTCGTCACACAGCTACAGAAACTGGGACGATTTTAGAGGAAAGCTACAACTACATTTTTGCCTCGACCGGAAATCAAACACGGGGAGCAAAGCACGAGAAGCTAGTACGCTGCACATGAGCCATCCCACAGGCTTAATACAAATAATAAATTAATACAATGAATTAAATTAACATTAGTTTTTTAAAAATTTTTCCAATTACAATGGTGAAATAATGCAATGGAATAATATGTGGATAATAAATTACAATGGAATACAAAGAATGAAAATTAATACATGTTAAAAATCAATTTCAAATGAATTTCCAAAATATAAAATAAGTTGAATCGCTCCCAGTAAATGTAAGATAGCAAAGACGGATTTAATTATTTTTATAACATCTATTTAATTTGCATTTTGTTCTTCACAAATATTCGGTAAATACAATTGTACAAAATTATCTGACCTATTAAGAAATCTTCCATTAATAATTCGTTCTAATCAATATTTTTAAATAATTGCCCAAACAGAACATTGAAAAACATTACAATTATTATAACAATAATGCAAATACAAACACGCTTACATTGGAATGAGCACTGTGACAATATTATGATAATTAATTTTACAATATCAATCACTAAAAATTTTTATTATTCACATCTCTGGTTTAGGTCAAGAGGATTCAAGTTCTGAATATTGTCTGGAAAGAACAGTCCATAACTAGTAGTTTAAACCCTTGTGCCAGACATTGTCAAGGACGTCTAAGCAAATTGCAGAACAAATCTTTTTCTCTTGCAATGACTTTTCAATAACGTTGTGAAGTGTATAATCAGTGCATCTGATCTATTGTGAAGTGTGTTGTTCTGATTCCGAACTGATCTTCTGGCATTGATTTCTTGTCCTCAATAATTGGTTTCATTCTTTTAAGAAATAACTTCTCAAAAAGTTTAGCCAAATTAGGTAACAGTGAGATCTGTCTGTATAACGTAGCATAGAGCCACAATATTTCTAGGCGTATAAAAAAAAGTGACCTCCAAGGTTGTCCAAGATCAGCAGCACTGGGTCAAGTAAGTCTTTTAAAGTGTTTAAACCATTGTACAAATATTTGATCCGTCCAGCCATTATTAATACATGGTAAATAGCACCAGGGGGCCATTTAAACTCATCCAGATCAATAAATAATTTTGTTTGAGGTAATGTCAGGCACGCTGCAATAATGAGTATCAGTAACAACTATTAACCCACAAGCACATTCTTATTATTGTAATAATCCAGAATCTCCCAAAAATAGTTTTGATTCAAAGTGTAAACATATGCAGGAAATAACAAGAGTGGGAGGTGAGAAGACAAGAGAGGGCGGCATCGCGCATGAACAATTTTTATAAATTAAACGAATGCGCGATGAAAAACCGAAATAGACAGTATTAATCGGTAGTACACAATTTTAGGAACCAGTTAAAAGTTGTTTCAAGTAAATCGCGTTAGGGCTTCGGAAGATATAAGCAAATTTAGAATTGCACTTTTGGCCAAGAAATTGGAAATCAAAAGCCATTGTAACTATGGGAAGTTTAATGTGAAAGAGCGATTTTTTCAATTATTAAGAAAACGCGTGAAGCTATCGCGACGAAACTTAAAATTGATAGAGGAAATTTCGCAGAAAATTACGGTATTGCTCGTAGCTTTGAGAAATATCGAGGAGCCACAGTAGAAATTAAAAAACAATTTATTTATTTATTTATTTTTATTTATTTATTTTACGTCAAAAACAGTTAAAAACTGCGTATGACGTGCTATGGGGAAAAGTGAATTGTGTGCACATTTTCAAAATTCTGTGATCCCTACACTAAGTCATATACTACTTAAATTTTGAATTTTGATTTATGTTATTCGAATAATAAATTTATGTAATAAAATAATAAATTTATGTAATTAGAATTAATATAAGAGTAATGACGCATCGCGATGACGTCACAGTTACGTCAGGACGCAATAAGACCAAAATTAAGCTAATTTAGCGTTATTAGACATCGGGAAGCAATAAAATGAACACCACAGAGATTAAAAACAATAAGAGGAATTAATAAGGATGTGAAATGACGTTGAAAGACAGAATTCAATGAAAAGGTTATGATATTATTTGTGAAGACATGCAAGCGATCGGTGAATGTTCGTTGGAAAATAGATGAAGGATCTTGACAACAATGAGAAGGAGATGGTGTCAAAATACGCTGATGGTCAGACGTGTTATGTAACGCTCCGCGTAAGACATTGTCCAGTATAAAAATACGCGAGGAACAGTTAATGTTTTTTACTTGATATTGTTATCGGGCAAAATCATTTGTAGTGAGAATGCGTGTTAGAACAATAGAAGTTATGCGTATAATATTATGTTTCGCGTAATGGAGTGGTTTCAAAGAAACATAAGTACGCCATGGACAGACAATAGTTTATTAATATCATAACGAAAGTGAGATGTTATAATGGTGGAATAGGCGCACGACGAAGATACTATTGTGTCGGTGGAATTTCGGCACTGCAACGTGGTAAGAGGAGCAGTCGCAGCATAAATTGGAAAATACTGCGTGGTATGCGGTATTGGTCCAGGCAAAAATGGTACATCGCGAGTCGCAGTATCCAGCCGGCAAAAAAAAGGGAAGTGGACGATAACTTTATTTATTTATTTCACGTGTTTTTGAAAGAAAAGAAAGTCAAGTACGCCTTTGTTGAAGACCAAGCTCTGTCGTAAAATAAGTAATTTTAAAATTGGGCCGACAGAATGCGCATTCAGTGTGAATGAGTTTGCATATATATATACATATATATATATATATATATATATATATATATATATATATATATATATATATATATATATATTCAGCGTGAATGAATAGTATTTTTGTTTTGTTGTTAAGGTGATTCATGATATGTTATTGTATTGTTTATGTGTTTTGTTTTTGTGGGGTAATTTCATGTGTGTCGTGAGTGGGCAGCAACCCCATTCATGTGTAAAGGAGCCGAAAACAATAATTCAAAATTTGAGGCAAAAAAATAAATAATGACGGACATCATTGGGTTCGTCAGCGAATTGACAGAATGTATTCTGATTTTGTTGAAAAGTTAGATGAAGACCTATGCCCACGTGCCCACATACTTTGTTTTAGGTCCTGTGTAGGGCAGCCACAACCTCACGCCCATATAAAAAAAGTTTAAGTAAATAAAAACAGGAGGTTCTTTGAAAGCAGCTAGCAGACGGGCATACTTAATAATGAAAGCTGGGCACAAAGAAATGATGCGATAGTAACTTGGTGAAAGTAAGTAATAAGAAGTAATACCATTTCCGGGCAATCATAGAAGAGGGGTTAGAGAGGGAGGAGGAGAGAGGGAACGTTACATTATAAGTACTCATAAACGTTTGTAGAACTTTAAAATTACTCGCAATTTGTACCAAATGATTTACTAAAGTACTTCCCTTTCAACCAATCTAAATTCTTTTAGAAATCTCCAAATTCACATGAGTAAGACCTAATTTTCTCAGAGCACTTTCTAACATCAACCACTCACATCCCTGGTACGAACGCGATAATCTTCGATGTAAGCTTTCATTGGCGACGGCGATCAGCTGGCTATAGTTATCACGACTAATGGCAGGAAGAAGCACATGTTGTTGCTGTCTTTCAAACGGTTTGTTTAAACTATTCATGGATAATTTACTGACGACTCCTATTATCCCGTGATCTCCATTACACCCACTTCCTGTATTCAGAAAATGCAAACATTTGCCACATTTGCCCGATAACTGAGCCCTCTAGAGACGTTTCGAAACTCGAGTTTTGCAAAGAGTTCGAAAATAATGGTCACATTTGATACGCGGTACATTCTAAAGTATTTGATCTACAGTGTTGAGATTTACACTATTCATTATCAGTACATACCTCTTTATCTACAAATTTAGATACAATTTTAAATCCACAACAAGCAGTGAAACCCAATCATGTCCTAGAATGCATTTTTCTTCGGGAGGGGGGAATGATGTTTGCCCGTAAGTGAATCGCGAATGACTGGCAAACGAAAATTGTGAAGGAAATTTCATTGGCGCCATTCATACACAGAGAAAATCTTACACTAACACTGGTAACAAAAGAGTTGATAAATCGTGTAGCTATGTATAGTAAATTACTTCCTCTAACGCGCAGTAGGATTTTTGGATCTTTGACAGCAAAATAAGTCTGTCCATCTGCGGCCAACGCTAACGCCTAAGACGATTTTCTCCAAATATGATAGTCACCAATAGATATGAATGAACTTGAGGCTTTAAGAGTTTCAAACGGATATTTGATTTTTGAGGATACTTTACACGAAGTCTTCAAAACATTTTCAAAATTTTCTCAAAAATGGTTCCAAATTTTTTTGATTATTTTGTCCTCAGATAGAGTAAGGCCCGCAAGAGACTACGCCGACGAATGTGTTGCCAGAAATGTGCGACGGGAAATGCGGAAAGAGGCCGGCGAGGTCACGTCACACACTAGAATGAAGTCACTCAATGTCTCGAAATACCACAATCGAGGGTTTCGATACCACTGTATACGTTTTGGTTTAGTTCGCGAATCCCACTGTCTGGTGCCGGTTTTAGATGACGCGTCATTCCGACAACATTTGTGGGTTACGAGGGTTCAATAATTTATGGACATTCACCAGATCGTGGAAACGACTATTACAAAAAATACATTACTTTCCGGACGTACATTGGAACCGAAGAACGGCTAACCGTTACCCTAAGGAAAATAATTATATTCTTAACATGGTCGAATATAAACACACCTTTTTAATATATTTTTTTAACTATGTTTTTATAATAAAGTGGCTATTAAAATAAATCCACTAGATTGTTTTTTACCTTTAAGTCTAACACAATTTTCGCTCTTTCAGATATTTAGCTTCACAACAAAATTTAGCACCAAAACTGTGATGTCATTTAGGTCACTCTCAAATAGCTTTAAAATAGGAGAAAGAACCGTAGTTCAGATTCTTAATGAAGTCTGCGAAGCACTGTAAACTTATTTACTGTACTTACCAAAGCCAGATAATCAGTTGTGGCTTTGTAGTAGCAGAGATTTTGAGCAGCTTTGGCAGTTTAATAACTGCATTGGGGCAATTGATTAGAAACATGTGGTTATAAGAAAACCCATGAAAAGTGAATCTCAATTCTTAAATTATAAAAAACAATGTTTCATAATTCTATTTGTAGTTGTTGATGCAGACTAAAAGTTTTCTGTTGTGAATATTGGCTCCTATGGCAAATTAAGTTATGGACATGTCTTTAATGAAAGCATGTTTGGAAAGGCCTTGAGAAGTTATAAAGTTGATATCCCAGAACCATGCATATTATAAGGTTGTAAGGGCAGTTTCCCATATGTGTTTGTAGGAGATGAGGCATTTCCCCTTCTAGAGAATTTAATGAGACCATTTCCTTAGACCCAGTTGGAGAGCACTGAAAAAAATTTTAACTATAGGCTCTCTAGAGCCAGGAGATTAGTAGAAAGTGCTTTTGGTATATTAGCAGCAAGATGGAGGGTGTTGTTAAAATCTTTCGAATGCGATGTGAAAACGATGGACAAAATTGTGAAAGCAACAGTAGTTTTACACAACTTCCTGAGAACTCAAAAGAAGGCTAATAGTGTAAAACGTGATCTGACTAATTTTAGAGAAGAGGAACATTTCAAAAAACCAAATGACCAGTATATACCATTAAAAGATT